>JAGKTI010004478.1:0-35000 GCA_018397915.1 Birgus latro
AGTTACCATCCAATACAGTACTATAAATGGTTTCCTGCCTTATAAGAAACCATTTGGCTTGTCACTCAGTGCAGAGACACATATACCACTACATCATGCGCAGAAATAAGAAAAATTATACACAGAGTCTCATAATGTATTTTCAGTTACAATACAATGATTCTTTGATATAAGTCACCTATTCAGATAATATTCTTACCTACAAAGTCCATGGTAAGTCAAAGAAAACTTGCATATTACAGTGCTATTGCCAGCTATAAGGCTGTTTTGCCAATTCCTCCCTGATTTAAATTACAAAAAAATATGTGGTATTCCGGAACATATCCCTGACTTTAAATGACTGTCAATGAAACCCAAATGTATAAAGATAGTAAACTCAAAAGTACATGAATGGTAAACTCACTGGTACTGTTCGTGAGCCGACTTTGATGTAGTCTGCCTCCATGCGCACTCCCTTCTTTCTGGCTGGTCGCAGACCCACCCACTCCCTCACCACTTCTGCATGCTGTACAACACACCATCATCACAGCACATCTCCTCTAACCTGATAAAGATACCTAGCCCCTTCCAGCTCAGTTGATGGCCAAGTGTGGTCAGACTGAAAGGCTGATTTGACAGTCAACCAAAGACATACATTCCCAACTCATAATTAAGGCTCATTTAATTTCATGCAGCCATGTTTATTAAGTTATGGAGTGGACCAGATCCATCAAGCAAAAACAAACCAGTTATACACTTTTCACTTTAACTTGGTCTAAAATTACCATCTATACATCTTACGGGCTGAGTTGCAACAAAAAATTAACACTGGAATATGAAGCTAGTCACAAAGGAGTGCTTTGGAAGGGATGTGCAGCTTTGATATTCATTCTTACCAAGCCACTGAGCTGTAACCAAAGAATAACAAGAGAGTGTGATGCTAGTCATAGAGAAGTGCTATGAAAAGGAAGGCAGAGCTGCAATATTGTCTTATTCTGCCATTCAGCAGTGAAAAAAAAACTGCAAATGGCTGAAACTCTGGGCCAAGTTAATGTGAAAGAACTATAGTGGTGAAGTAGATTTATTCTGGCCTCATAACTAAGGGTTACTGAAGTTCATGCAACCACATCTTAGTACTACATTCAAGTCATGGGAGTGGCCCACCTCTATCAGGCAAAAGTAAAAGTCTGCATAATTTTTCATGTCTTTTACCTCTCACTCTCTACTGATGGCTAATGTTCCTAACCTGAAAGAGGCTTGCTATTCTTCTTTGTCCATACATTTTCATCTTAGATATAATGTGTCAGGGAGGAAAGTGATGGACATGTTCTAACTGTGAAGTGGCTGCACAGGAATAGTACTGGAAGTAGATTTTTGTTCCTAAGTGTACCTTAAGGGATGGTATGAGGGCAGTGCAACGCTGCCAGATGCTGCGTGAATCCTCTGGATCTACCTCTGTTCTCCAATCATTCTCCTGCTGTGTTCCCCCCAACACCACTGTATCCTGACTGTTAATAGGATCACTGTAGTTAGTTATCATTCATCACCATCACCACCACCACCATCATCATCACTCTGACTTTTTTCCCATATCAGGACAAGGCTGGAGAAGGGCATCTTTACATGGTGCACCAATATAACAAGTATAAACGTTCAATTCTGTTTCCGTCCCCTAAACAGAGGCTGTGAGCTGCAGGGGAAAGGAACCTCAGCCTGCAGTCCACTGGGTTCACACTCAGATGGGCCTGGGGCCACAACAACAAGGGTGATGTAAGGTAAGATACAAAAGCAAGGAAAAAGAAAAAGAAAGTAGAGGAACTCTCAACAGCATACCCAGTTAAATATGCCACATACATGCATCATTCAAGCCTCTATATTCCTGAACAGGGATACACAAACACACTTTGAATCAATTTCCTGTTGTAACTTAGGTTTGACAAGCAGGAGGGACAAGGAGGCTGTAGAATATTCCTCTTTGTCCAGTTCTAACTTCATAAATAAATCTTTAGTTACAACACAAAAACTGCATCAGGTTATAACTGTTTTCTGCAGGATGATCAGTGTAGAGCATGTAAATCTTCCCTTGCGTAGTTCTTCCTGTAAAACCATATCTAAGTTATGACAGGGAGCCTTTATAAATGATACAAATCCCACCCCAGGCTCCATCATTTGGGTTTAACCAACTGCATACATTCTGTGGGTCATTTTTCTCAAGATATGCACTTCACATACCAATCAGACAGACTCAACTACTTTTTCTTTTTACATTTTGCATACTGACACAGACTACAAAAAACAATGCAGAAGAACAAATACAACACCAGGAACACAAATAAACAGGTAATGAGATGGTGCTGGAAACCTTCCCTAATCCCTTAATTTCATTCATTCATTCATTATCCAATCCTATGTCGCCCCACAGAGGAGCGTAGGAGCCAGGGGTGACAAATTTTCATATCAATCTGGCAACTGTCATGCAATTTCAGGAATGAACAAGGTTGTATCTAAACCCTCAACTTCAAAAAAACCTCTTCTAAACAGAGTAAAACAGCCTGGAGGCCACAAGAAAAACATTAAATATGTGTCACAGGGCTCAAACGGTTAGAAGTAGTAGTAATATTAGTAGTAGTCGTGGTAGTAGTAATATTAGTAGTAGTCGTGGTAGTAGTAATATTAGTAGTAGTCATGGTAGTAGTAATATTAGTAGTAGTCGTGGTAGTAGTATTAGTAGTAGTCGCGGTAGTAGTAATATTAGTAGTAGTCGTGGTAGTAGTAGTAGAAGTAGCAGCAGTAAAAGTAGCAGCAGCAACCCCGGCCTCATCTGAAACATTAACCCAGTGTACTCCTGGCTTAGGTTACCCTCCTCCTGCGTCCGCCATCCTCCTTTAGGTTCGGATGGGGATGAACAGTGTAGATAAGGGACATCTGTTCAGCCAGGCAGTTGAGGCACCTGGTTATATCAGTGCCACCACATAAAGGCCCTCTGTAGCACTATTCAGAGCTAATGGCCAATAATATGACTCCAGCAGTAACATCAGTACAGTACTACTAAACACAACAAACAACAGTAATGCTCTAAAGGGTCTCACTTGGGGATGATGTATGCAAAGGTGTCATTGGAATCATCACACAGGTAGTTTCCAATCCACGGTGCTCGAACCTGTTAGGAGGAACAAACCCTTAGTACCACATAAATGGGAACTGAACAGTCTCTCATAAAATATATCTACATGCAGTATATGTCTGTCTGTCTATCTGTTTATCTATAGCCACATTTCTTCATTCCTGAGGTAGTGGCCACAAACAAACTGTCTGTACATCACCCTGTTGTCTGCCATCACATTACTCTCCCTCCAGTTTATGTCACCCTCACTCATTTATCTCACCATCACATTCTTCCACTTCATCCTTGGCCTCCTCCCTCCCCCTCTCCCCTTCAATCTCACTCATATACACTCTCCTAATCAGTCTCTCATTATCAATTCCATATTTAAAGGGTTATATAGTGACAAGCCAAATTATTTCCTGTACACCAGGAAACCATTTGCTACGCTGGGTGGTAACCATATAACCAAATTTTGGTGCCTGGTGGTTTAGTGGGTAATTATGTTGCTCCAGTCGGATTGAGCCAGTGGAGGTTTATATCCAAGGGATGGCTGGGGTTTACTGCTCACGTAATGCCACTCAGGGATGAGTGAGGCTGGTCACTCTCATCTTAAATGTCAGGACCAACTTGCCTAGCCCCAGGCTCCTATACTTCTCTGTGGGGCGACATAGGACTGGATGATGGATGGATGGATGGATGGATGGATATATTATCTAAATCATCCAGTCTGAAAACTGTCCACAAAGCTGAAAAAACAACTTACTGCAACAAAAATGAAATAAAAATGGCATCCTTAAGCTGAACAGATTTTGTATTTTGTGGTCTTAACTCCCTTGTTATACTGATTTATTCTTCCCAGTTTCAGATCATTTTATGCATCTTCCAGAAAAAAAAGTGAAGGGGTAAATGACGGTTATACTGAGCAGGGAAATGGTACGAGACTGCAATACATGGACTGCTGCTATCAGGTGAAGGATCCTACATGTGCTACCATAGTCACTGGATTCCAAATGTATATAAAAACAAATATCTAACTTCTCCACTGTGAAAAATCTCTTTAAAGCAGGAGTGTAGTTATGGAGGAGCCAGAGTGCCACAGTCAGACCCAACTCCCCTTTCGGTCTGCACATCTGAGATTTCTGATTATTAAATGTGAAAATTGTGCAGCAGTGGACCCTCCAAAATATGGGATTGTCCTCACGGTAGTCACCTCATTGGCTGGGACCTGGATACTCTACTGCTCCAAAGCTGAATAAATTGTCTCAAGACAGCATGAATAAAATGAAAAAGACATCCTCAAGATCAATGAGTTAATAATTAATAAAGCCATCTTACCCTCATGACCTGACCTCTAACAGGGTAAACAGATGGGTCAGGCACCAGGTCATGTGCCCCCAGGCCACTGCAGTTGATGACAAGGTCTGCCTCCGCAGCAGCCTCCTCCAGTGACGACACCTTTCGAACCTCCACCTTCCCTCCTAACTGCCGCACCTCCTCAAGCAACACTGGTAGGAATTTTGAGGCCTCAGCAGTGAAGGTTCCTCCCCTGATGCCTGACCTAAACAAACAAGCATAACATCATCAACCAGACCTCTTTCCCAACCTTATGATGGGGAGTGTCCGGAAAGCAAGAGTTATTTGATGTTTGGACAATAACACTCAGCTCACATTGTCTGGTGTTAGCTGGAACAGAACACTAAGTTGTCCTAACCATGAATGGGTTTAATGGTAACAGTATTAACATTCTCACACTCCCATGACTCCTTCTAAGTTGAATAAATCATCTGGCATCAATTGAAACAGGACACAACAGATGTCAGGCAATAAGGCTAAATACTGAAAAAAAAAATGAAAAAAAAAATGAAAAAAAGCAACATAGCAGCACTGTTCAGGCATCATTAACTGGACAGGGTCACCTTCACTTGGTGGCATCAATATGGATGGAAGGTGGAGCTGCCGGTTATACAAACATCCATCATGCTCTTCCCTATCCCCCAACAAGAGGATGGGGGGGAACTGTACATGAAGAGGAAATTCAGCATGCAGTACTGCAAGTTTATATTCAGACAAGCCTGGGGGTTGAAATTACTACTACTACTACAATTATAACTAATACTATTACAGTACTTCCATGCTCTACCACCACCATCACTACTACTACTACTACTACTACCGGCACTATTACTACAGTTTAAACTTACTGTACAATGTCAACTGACTACTCTTGCTCCTAGCACACCATTTAGTTCAGCTTAAGACAGCCTCTGACCTACCGAACGTGGGGTCCATAAGTGCTGTACTGCTGAGGTGTCATTTGTTCAGCAGAGAGTTGTATCTTGTACCAGGGTTTCTCATGCTCAGCGTCCTGGTCAGACAGAGTGATTCCATTCAACAGTGACACCCCCATCTGGCCAGCACCCTTGCCCTCTCGACCCAACCACCAGGCCCGGAACAGTTGGAAGGTGTCACGTGACCACTGACTGAAAAATCTGATATAGTAGTACTCTAAAGGGAGCAGGGGGTACGATGCTATACATTATATTGTTACTGTTGTGGCCCTAGGCTCATATGAGGCATGAACCCATTAGACTGCAGGTTTAAGGTGCCCTTTTCCTGAAGTCCACCATACACCTTTTGGGGGAAAGATAGGCCATTGAGGAATACAGGCATAACCGGGCAGTTGAGCCACCCAATTAAATCAGAGCCACTATAATTATGTACTTATCCCTTTCATGCACTATACAATATGGAGTTAAGCATTGGTCATAAATTTCAATATTAAATAATCTTTCTGAGAGCACTGACTGCCAGCTTACAGCATTTTGTCTTCAGGTGTGTTTCCACTTATGTGAGGTCCCCATAGACCTGCAGCACCATCCCCTGCAGGAAAAGTAGCATGGTATAAAAATTCAACCATCTAGACTATTTTTACATAGCTACAGTATTAGTACAGCTTGTAAGGAGTGGCAATTTGTTTGTGGCCACCCCATATGGGATTAAAGCATCTGGCTATAGACAGACGGATAGGTACAACACAACCCCTTCACTACATTATCATATGTTCAATTATGTTCTTGTTATCTCCTGATGAATTTACCCACCTTGGGAGAGACATGGAGGTAATTTGTTTGTGCTCATCCCAGCTAGGATTCTGGCACTTGGCTGAAGACAGATAAAGAGGTAGACAGAGATAGATGGATAACAGATAGCTAGAGACAGCTGCATAACAGAGATACAAACTGACACTAGACAGGCAGATATGGGTCGGCAGATTGATAGGCAGAGACAGACATATTTATTTCACACAAGTGCGGGATTGAGGCGTCTGGCAGTAGATAGATAGATAGAAATAATACAGAACTGACCTGTAGTATCTGGGGTGAAATGTGGGGAGATGATGGTAAGGCTGCAGTGTGGTATCTGCCGCAGAACAGCCAAGGCACTGCCCACACCCACCACACCACCTCCCACCACCACCACATGCACCTTATCTTTCATTACATCTGGGCTGTGGTACAAGACATACTAGATTATCATCTTCATTATATACACTAAATATCTAAATGTAAGTTATTACAGATCTCTTTGCTGATGGAGTGTGTGACAAGACCCCCTACTTCTTTTTGGTTGACCACCGTAGGCACAAATTTGTAACCACTGTGTAAAACTAGTGTTTTGCTGAAGGAGGTGTGTGGTAAGACCCACCACCTACTTTTGTTGTATATTTACTCTGTATATGTTTACAGCAATAAACAGTTCAATCAATCAATCAATCTTACATAAGGTAAATATCCTTGAAGTCACGAGTGGATCTTGATTGTTTACGTAGGGTTGCCCCAGATACCGCTAAACTTGCCATAAAAAAACTAGAACGTTGCTAAATAGAAAAATCTATGGAAAATTGCCAGAAACGGCCTGGAATCACTGGAACATCACCAACACTGTAAAAATCTCTAGAATATGACTAGATCTGATGCCACTAACCATTAAAAATTGCTGCTGAGTAGAAGTAAGCATCTCTAGATCTAGCAAGAAAGGCGGTGAGTTGGCAACACTAAATGGGGATTTATTATATGATACGTGATCGCATGAAATGCTATTTAAAAAGTGAATGATGCAGAATAACACTTTACGCAACAGTAGTCCATTCTTGTTATAAGACTTTTACTAAGCTTAGGCTGTTCCATGATTGACAGGGGGGTTAATGAAGGTAGGTAGGCAGGGGTTAATGAAGGTAGGTAGGCAGGGGTTAATGAAGGTAGGTAGGGTTTAATGAAGGTAAGTAGGTAGGTAGGGGTTGATGAAGGTAGGTAGGGGTTAATGAAGGTAGGTAGGCAGGGGTTTATGAAGGTAGGTAGGTAGGGGTTAATGAAGGTCAGGGTTAATAAGTATTGTTATTTTATTGTTCCACCCTTTTTCCCTACCACATAAGGTCGTCTTCCTCATCCCACTCCATCATCAGTGTTTCCCCTCCCCTCCTCTTTTTTTTTTTTTTACTCACTACATTGTCTGTCTCTCTACCAACACTCCCCTCTGTCTCACTTTCACACACTTTCTTTGGCATCTATCAATGTGCAGTCTTTATACATATCCATACCATCTCAATGTATTCCTCTCTGTTACCCAGTTCCACACCTCACTCCAATATCTTTTCCTTCCTTTCCACAATGCCCATAAATTTCACTTTCACCCTCCATCCTCTCCATGCCTGCAGCTGTTACAAAAAAGGTCATTTCACTTTTATCGGTCATTAAGTCTCAAAATAGGTCAACTCTGAGGTATTCTTTACTATCAATCTGTCTATTGCCAGATGCCTTAATCCTGTAAGGGGTGGCCACAAACAAATCTCCTCCATGTTGCCCTTTCCCCTGCCATTTCACTGCCCTTCTCCCAGCTCACACACCCCCTCTCATATACCTCTCCACTGCATCCCTCCATCTCATCCTTGGCCTCCCCCTCCCTCTCTCACCCACCACCTTACTCATATACACTCTCCTCATCAGTCTCTTGCTCTCCATCATCTCCACATTCAGGACTTACTCATATACACTCTCCTCATCAGTCTCTTGCTCTCCATCATCTCCACATTCAGGATTAATCATATCACTTGTCAAATTTCAGTGGTTTATTTAAATTGCCATGACACTTTGTCCTGTATTGTCATCAGTTAAGAAAGCTCCCTAATACCTCTTCCTAAGCAATTTATTTTGTTCACTACACCTTACTGTCCCCTTCTGTTACAAAATTCCCTCCAATATCACCATACAGTGCAAAATTAACATACAGAAGGATATTAACCAGCCATACCCACAAATAAATCACTAAGGAAGAGGTGTTAGGAAGCCTCCTAGCAGAAGAGTATGAGCCTTTGATATCTACAGAACCAAGATACCCACTCATACAATACCAAATAAGACACAGGACAAAATATAAACAGTGAATTTCTTGTCAATAATAGAGGCATCTGGCATGCCTTCCTTTACAATTCATTTATGCATATGGTAGCTTTTTATATATATTTTTTTTATATACGCAAGGAAGAAGGAACCAAAGGCCAGACCCCCACAAATTTGTTCCCTCCACGAAAAAACAGAAACAAGATAACAGAGCCAAATTCAAGATCCATTCAAGATGCCTGGACACACTGTGTTTGAAAAGACTCGAGACCATAGGCATTCGGTTGGAAGGACATGAGTGAAAGCAGTGGAAATGAGTTAAATATGTGGAGTTATATGGAGAGACAGACAAATGAGGGAGTGTTGTTTTGGTGTGGATGTGATTGAAAGTGTCACGAGAAATACTTTGAGATGGTTTGGCAATGAGAAGAAAGGAGAATGAGACTGACTAGATAGAGAAGAGTGAGTGACATGGAGGGGGAGACCACGGATGGGATGGAGGGACCGAAGTGGAGATAAGAGGGAGGGGAGTGTGAGTTGAAAGGAATGGAGATGAGTCAGGGGATAAGAGTTGGAGGGAGGGCAGTCAAATGGCAGAGGAAAGTGCAGTGTGGGGGAGATTTGTATGTGGCCCCCCCCCCCTTACAGAATTAAGGTGTCTGGAAATAGATAGAAGGCATGTTAATATTCCCACGTCAGTCATATCGTATCATTTATTGTATTGTTTCATTTATAAAGGCTCCACCGTTTACATGTGTCGGCCTTGGTCACCTAATGGCGGCTGTCCACACTGCTTGATCTCTGGCAGCCTCCCTGTTCAGTCCCATATACCTGAGGTCACACTATTATGAACTCATCCCAGGTGTTTTTCGGTCTGCCTCTCACAACCCTACCCCTGATGTAACTTCATATAGTCTAGCATACCTTTAGGCAAACTATTACTTCCAGCAAGATCCTTAAGTTAGATAAGTTTAAGGTTTGTGAAGGAAGGGCTAACCATATAATAAACACTTTAAAATGAATCACAAGCACCTGTTTTTTTTAATGCAAGGAAGAAAGAACCAAAGGCCAGTAGCCCACAAGATTGCTTCCACAAGAGCACTGAATACATTTTTAGTGAGTGTACTTCTATAAAGTTACCATTTTTTTTTCTATTCAGCAGTCTTGTATAAAAATCTAGTTACCATTTTTCCACAATTAATTCATGGTATTTATTTACAGTATTTATTATTTATTAACAGTATTTATTATTTATTAAGCTCCCACCACAGTTATACTCAGAATGGGAGAGATATTTATAGTCAGTTTTCCCGACAAATATCCATAATCCCTTTCAGTTTAGTTGATGGCTAAGTGTAGTCAGATTGGAGGACATTTGACTAGTAACCAAGGAGACTCATACTTCATAAAACTCAAAATTTTACACAACCACATCTTAGTATTTCAGTAGGAGTGACACAGTCCCATCAGATAAATACAAATTATATGTAACAGTACAGGCTACATCTAACATCTCCAGTTCTGTCTCCACAAAGCATCATCATTGTTATCACCATCATCATCATCATCATGACCTTTTTCCAAGTAAAGATAGGATGAGGTAGGTTCCAGAAACAAGGATAGGTTAAGTATGAAAGCATGAGAATTACTGTACTACCACCATATTAATCATCCTAAACTTTTCTCCCACTTAATGATGAGCCAAGGTAGGATCCAGAAGCAAGGGACGTAAGTAGCAACAGAAAACACCAGAACCATGGTATAAAAATCACCAAGCCAGAGCATAAGGATTATCACAATGCAGATTAGTCACACCAAGCAGTTATAGGCTACGTATTATTAGGTCTATATGTACACATTATGTATAAAGTGATTTTTTTTTTACCCTCTCGTGCTCGACACTTCTTCTTCAGCACCTTATTTTGTTGTAGCTAGTGTCAAATGGTGTTGTATGAATGTACTATACACATTAAATATAAACACTGATTATTTTACTCCCGCATTAGACTTCTTCCTTCACTTTTATCATTCTTTTTCTGTCTGCCCTCCTCTCTTCCTGTTTCTTCCATCTTTCCTGTCACTTTTTATTACTCTTCTTTCCTTCTGAAGTGGCTTTACATTGAATGACCAGCCTAATGGTTTCCTGTAAGCCAGGAAACCATTTATAATGCTGGGTGGTAACCATATAACCAACCCATTCATGTTCCCTACGTGTCAACAAATAGGATGGCGGAGGGGTAGTGCCCCTCCCTGTAAAACAACTAACCTCAAAGACAAACAACCACCCCTTATTGGATTATGGCATCTGGCTATTGTACCTATAATCAGTTTTTATCGAGGCGAATATGCACATGACAGGTTGGTGATGACTGACAGAATGCGAGATGTCTGAATAAAGATTGGCAGAATGCAACATGTCCAATTAATGATTGGCTGAATGTAATTAAATGTCCAAATGCCGTACAACAATGTTATTCGGACATATTGCATTCAGTCAGTCTGACCTGTCAAGTGCATCATTGCCTTGATAATAAAAAATTCAGTATACTGTAGTGTCATGGTGTCATATGCAGCAGTGTTAATACAGGTACAGTCAGTTGCTAAAATTTGTTTGCCTCATTTGCCCCTTTCTCATTCCTGGTCTGTATTTTTGTCAGATAAAAAAGCTTCCTAGCACCTCTTACCTAGTGATTTATTTTTGGATATGGTCTCTTACTGTAATATCCTTTTGCACATTATTTATGCAACATCTGGTGGTACTGGAAGGATTTATATAACACAGAACAGGACAGTAAGGTGAAGCAAGCAAAAATAAATAACTAAGGAAATGGGAGTTAGGGAGATTCCTGAATTGATGAGAATATCAGCCTTAGTCAGGTGCAAGAGGAAGAGGAAACAGATAGATATACTGTAGATAGACAGAGTAGACAGATATACTGTAGATATAGTAGATAGATATACTGTAGATAGATATAGTAGATAGATATACTGTAGATAGATATAGTAGGACCTCATTATTTGTACAGCAGATGCATTTCAGAATATAAACTTTTTTTTCCATCTGGTGCTGTAAAATGTGAAAGTGAATAAATGGATTTACTGGCAACTAGATCTTCAAAGGCAATTGTTACATAAATTTCTGAGGAATTATTGTTCACATCGATTATAAAGGCTCCAACATGCTCTCATACGTCTGCTTTCATCATCTAATGACAGCTCACCACCAGGCTTGATCTCTGGCAGTCTCCCTGTTCAGTCCCTTATCACTGAGGTCACACTCTATGACCTCGTCCCTGGTTTTTTTTGGTCTGCCACACGCAACCCTACCCTGACATTCACACTTCTCACCTTCCACACTTAATTGTCATCCTTTATCCTCTCCACATGCCAGAACCATCTCAGTCTACCCCTCTTCATCACAACACCAATACACTCCAGTCTCATCTTTCCTCTCAACTCTTCATCAGGAAAAATAAACAGAAATGAAGATATAACAAGGACTCACTGTAACTGCCCCACACAGGAAAGTTTAATTCTAACATCACTCATTCTAATTCAAATACATTGTTTTTGTTTTTTCACTTCTTTTAAACATAGTAAAAATTCAGACTGGCAACCAAAACTGATAGGAATGAAACACTCATTGTAAATTAAGCTAAATCATCATCATCTGAGTACTGTTTAATCCCCCCCAAAATTCTATCTATCTACAGCCAGATGCCTTGATCCCATAAGGGGCAGCCACAAACATATCACCTTCATGTTGTCAAGTCTCCTGCCATTTTGCTGCTCTCTCCCCAACTTTAAGTCTTATTTATGTACAAATTATTTTATTCAATTTTAAGACTCATATTGAAGGGTGGTGGGTCTTGCTGTTGTCTCAGGCTCATGTGGACGTGAACCCAGTGGACTGCTAGAACTTGGCCACTTTAACATGGTGCTCCCAGAGATCTTAAATTGAGGTTATATTGAAGGACTGCTGTGCAAGTGAGGTGTATAAAGCTGACATATATTAGTTAAGTTGCTTAGGAAGAGGTGTTAGGGAGCTTCTTTAACCAGTGCGAATATGGATCTTGAATTCATAGGCTGTATTTTCATCCATCAAGGAAGCTACCTAATGCCTCTTCCTGTGTGATTTATTTTGCTTATTAAACCTCCCTGTTCCTCTTCTGTGGTAGGTAAATCATTTTGATGTGAAAAATCTCACACTCAAGGGCTAATGAAGGGTGTGGTACTGGAGCCTTCATGTGGTGGCACTGATATAACTGGCCAGCTCAACTGCCTTGGTATACAAATGTCCTGCAGCTACTTCCCTATCCCCTGATGGAAGGATGGTGGGCTGTAGAAGAAGGCTAACTGAAGTCTGCAGTCCACTGAGTTCACATTTCAGATGAACCTGAGGCTACAGCAACAATGGAAAAAAAAACTGTACGTAGCAAAAAATAGTAGTAACTGTAGTAGAAGTAGTAGTAGCAATTTATATCTACACCTAGATGCCATAACCCCGTAAAGGATGGCAGTTTGATTTAGTTGTTTTACAGGAAGGGGCACCAACCCTCCGCCAACCCACTTGTTGACACATTAGGGAACAAGCGTGTTGGTTATATGGTTACCATCCAGGGTTGTACATGTTTTGTTAAGTTTCATTTTTAAAGGCTCCAAAATGCTCGCACACTTTGGTCTTGGTCACCTAATGGTGGCTCTCCATACTGCTCGATCTCTGGCAGCTTTCCTATTCAGTCCCTTATCCCTGAGGTCACACTCGATGACCTCGTCCCAGGTCTTTTTCGGTCTACCTCTCACAACCCTACCCCTAACATTAACAATTCTCACTTTCTGCACCCAAATACCATCCCCCATCCTCTCCACATGCCCAAACCTTCTCAATCTACCTCTCCTCATCACAACATCAACACACTCCAGTCACATCCAAATGGTTAATAATAATATAGTAATAATAATAATAATTACAGTATTATAATACTACTACTACTACTAATAATATAATAATAATAATAATAGTAATAGTAAGGCAATTAAGTTAAGATACACGAGAGACAAACTATCATTGCCAATTATTGCACATGGTTATGATAATTTTTAATTCACATAAATATAGCCAAGCCATGAGCTTAACCCATTTGATTTGGCGACTTACTTTTTATCAGTTATCTCCAAACATCATTTTCTACATAATATCACTTATCTCTAAACCATTTTTTTTCTATATATTACTGTTATCTCCAAACAGTTTTTAAATACATGTAATATTATATCATCTCCACATTATTTTTATTTCTGTATTACCTCCAAACACCTTTTTTTAATCAGTGTTATCTCCAAATGATTCTTAAAATATATCACGGTTATCGCCATATATTTTTTTATTTTTATCAACTTCATCTTCAAATCTCCAAATTGTTTTACTGAACTTGAGATGCTTTTCAAACTGAATGGCCTATATAACCATTACATTAAGCTCTCCATGCCTTAATTTCTCTCCCCACACTAAATTAAAGCAAGAGGCAAGAGGATAAACTCAAGAGGCAAGAGGAATAAAACAAGAGCCAAGAGGAATAAACTCAATAATGCATCACCGGAATCAAAAGGACAGGGCTCGTATTATAGTTGCCACAGGTCACTTCCTATCGCCCCTTTCCACCTGTTTTATTACCTCTTCCTTAAACTCTACTTCTATGTTACAACTTAATATTCTTGTGTGTGGTATTTTTACAGTTTTAATACAGTTTAAAGTTGCCTTTATGTGGTGGCATCAACAGAGCTAGGTGGACTGGAAATGTTGGGTGGGAGAAAGAGAGAGAGGTTAGAGCTTGACTTCTTTATTTTCTCCAGTGTTTTGGGCTACACAGGACTCATCTTCAGTGTTTCGGTTCTGTGTAGCTTCAAACTTTAGAGAAAATAAAGAACTCAGTCCCCAACCTGTGTCTTTAAGTTCCGTGTAGCTCAAAGCATTAGAGAAAACAAAAAATTCAAGCTTTTAAAAGCTTTTAACTGTGTCCCTCTCCAGCCCAACATTCCCGATATATGTCTGCATCAGTGACATACTATAGGCTATTAAGGTGCCATGAAATCTCCACACCAACTCAGAATTGTCAAAAGAAACAAAATTCCTGCCCAGTTAGTGATGTTTTGTGTCCCCATCATTTACAAAATCTGATCTGAAGGTATGTACAAAAATGGGGAGGGGAGATCTGGAAGTATGTATCTCAGTAGTCCATTTTCCCATTTTTTCCTACAATCAGTTTCTCATGAAGCAAAATAGAATACATAAGACAACACTGTATTCAAATTAGCTAATGGAAGTGCGGTACAATTTCCACCTCAGTACCGTCTTCTCTTCCGATCATCTGCCTCTCGTGATGGTTCCCTCCTTGCCCACCGACCCTGGGCCGTGGAACTGGTACGTGTGTCGTATTCGTAGCCCACCGAGCGATACTGCCAGTCCCTCTCCTCCACGTCCTGAGAGTTCCCACACTTCTCCAGCCAGTCCCGATACCGGTACCACCACTGCTCCCACTTTAGGTAATCGTCAAGGGTGATTGACCGGTCTCCAAAGTACCCAGACTCCTTATAGTATCGGTACCTTACGTGCACATCGTCCCAGTTCTGCGGCAGTTCTCTCGGCAAGTCCCTGTGAGGATCCCACTGCCTGATTTCGCCATAACGTTCTTGGTACTCCCTGTATTCTGCCTGGTGCTCCTTCAACCATCTCTCATGTGCAGGGTGGTTTGCACGACTCCTTCCCCCCGGTGAGGGTGATCTTGACTGAAGCCTCCCTGCCTCCAGATAAACTTTCTTGTCCTGCCCACCCTCTCGTACGATCTTCATCCTCACGCCCTCGTACTCCTGCCTCTGAGAGCTGAGTTGGGCCAGCTTTCCAAACCTTTCTGAAAGGGTCATCCGTCTTGGTCCATCATCATCGTCTGTGGAGGACTCGGAGTCCGTGTCCTCCCCTTCGGATCTTGGGGACTCCCTAGGTGGGGGCGGAGGTCTGTGATAGTCTGGGTGGTCAGGAGGTACAACTTTATAATGGTGGGGGTCCAAGAGGTGCCGGCCTTCTGGAGCTGAACGAGGTGGGGTGCCAGGCCCTCGATACTCCACTGGCTCTTCAACTCCCACCACATTGCCATCGTCGTAGTAACTGGAGGCTGGGGCTGGGACAGGCGTACGAGCTTTCCTACGAACAATGCCTTCCCCCTCCTTCATCTTCACCTTGGTCTTCAGTTTGGGAAGCTTGGCCACGGTGTTCCTTGACTTTATTACGACATTACTGACCGTCTTTGTTACTAATTTCTTGGTTGTTTCCTGATGGGTCACCTGCTTCATCCTTACCTGTGGGGCTGGGTTGCTTGGTGGTGGCGGTGGTCTCCTGCTCACTCTGCCTCTCCTGGGTGAACCAGAGATTGACCTGGGTCTCCTTGGGGCTGGAAAACAACAGGAACCCTTCAGTTATCTTTTTTTTATATCACATTATAATCTCAATCTCTTTTTCCTACACAAGGATGGAGTTAGGTTAGACAGGGTCCAAAGAGATGGGTAAAATTTAATTGAGGAAGAACTAATCAACCACATGCCTGTTTTAACTTTCTTTTTTTTAGTTTCATCATCATCATCACAATCATCATCCTGTCTTTTCTCGCACCTAGAAGGGAGGTGAGGTCGAGTCTAGAGAGTGAAGGGGGAAAAACAAAAAAGGACTGATACTAATAATTAACACCATGCCAAGTGAAATGAGCCACACACTCATTTGCTCACCAATAAAGCCCCTAGAATCCTGACTCCACCTAACAGACACACTTTCCATATGCAGCTTCATAATCACCTACCAGATAATATGCAAAATAAATCACTAAGGATAAGGTGTTAATGCCTCTATGCCATCCAGAATGCAGCTCAAGATAGTGCATGATCTCCTTCTTGAATCTGACAAACTGGAGGATGACCCTGTACAAGAAGAGGAGAAGGAACTTGAGGAGGGCCTGAAGTGTGAGGAGTAGCTATGGGAGTACGAGGATATACCAGGGACTTACTGTATGATCTCCTCCTCCTTGAGCCTGAAGAACTGGAGGATGAGCTTGTGTAAGAAGAGGAGGAGGATCCCGAGGATGACCTGGAGTATGAGGAATAGCTACGGGAATACGAGGATCCAGAACTACTCGAGGATGACCTTGAGTAGCTACTGGAGTATGTTCGCTTGTGAACGCGTCGTCCTGGTGATCGCGAGCCACTCCTCTTGCGTCGAACCACTGGCTTGGGGGACCTCCTTGGGGACCTTCGTGGGGACCGTGGGGAGGCTCTCTGGCCAGGCCTCACAGGGGACCGTCGCGGAGACCTTCGTGGAGAACGACGGGGTGACCGTGGAGTTCGACTTCGGGATCTAGACCAGGGGGAGAGAATAATAAAAAAAACAGCAAAACACTCACTGTCATTAGTGTCGTTTATCGTTTCGTACTGTTTATAAAAGCTCCATGATGCTTGCATGCGTCGGCCTCGGTCACCTAATAGGGGCTTACCACACTGTTTGATCTCTGGCAGCTTCCCTATTTAGTCCTAGTAAGGAATGATAAAATAAATCACTGCCTTCATAATCCTCATTTCCCTCTTCCAAGCATGAAGTGAGGTACAGTCCAAAAAGCACACGTTATGAAATCCATTACCAATCACAAACCAGCATATGGGGACTGATACAGCATGGAAAGTAGTGGGATCAAACCTCCAGACAATGCAGTTAAAATCCTCAGGCACCTATCAAAATAATCATGAACTGAAAGAGTTGGCATTCCTGATCACTATTCATTAAACACTGATTCTGGGCACATTTCAGGGTAGGAAAGATTCGGCACACTGAAAGGATTATAGTCTTGATGTTTTTTGTGTTGATTAGTTTAAGAAGGATTTATTGATGGTTGCATGTGTCAGTGTTATTCATCTGACAGCAGCTTACACAGTGCATAATCTGTGGCAGCAGCTCCGTTCGACTGTATGACCTCATCTTGGTGCTCTACCCTCCACATTCACACTTATCTTCACCCAATATTTATCTCCATTCTCGCCACATGACTGAAAGAAAATACTCAGAAGATAGCCAGACTGTTCCCGTTGTGGCTTCAGGCTCAACCGTACATGAATCCGATGATCTGCAGTCTAACGTTGTCCTCCTTCAGCAGTCCATCAACCTGTTTTCTAAGGACAGGAAGGAGTTGAGGGACGTCTGTGTGTAACCTGGCAGCAGGGCCGAATAGTACACCAGTTCCACCATTTAATTACACTCCAGCACATCCTATTTTACTCTGTCCCACATCAAAGGCGTAAGTCAGAGAAAGGGCAGCCTGATGATGGACAGGGTGACATAAAGGAAATTTGTGGCCATCTCTCCAGGATCAATGAGTCTGGCTACAAACAGATATATGGAAAGATAGATTAATAAACAGACAGATTTTTTAATGCTTTGTATATCCAGGGCAAAATTATTCGTTACTCCTGGGTGTGATGAGTTTGGAAATGATTTGATGAAGTGAAACCGTGTTCACTTGGTACTGTTAGTAGTTCAGAGTCCTTTGTCCGAGAATCATATTATATCACACTACAAGGGTACTGGTACTGAATATTCTTTTCGTGAGTGTACATACTTGCTTACTAATACAGTTGTATGTGAGGGAAGGAGAGGGAGGGGGACAGAGAATGTGATGGAGGGATGGGGTAAAGAGGTATATCAGAGAGGGGGGTGTAAGTTGAGGGAAGAGCAGCAAAATGGCAGGGGACAGGGCAACATGGAGGCGATTTGTTTGTAGCCACCCCTTACAGAATTAAGGCATCTGGCTACAGCATAAATAGACATACAGTAGTTGCAAGCGTGAACCTAAATACAGGAAAGCCTGCTGAGGTGTAAGGGTTTATAAACATCCCAGTGGTACCTGCGTCGTGGGTCCTGGGGCGACCTGGGTCTGGGGGGCGGGGTGGGCTTGCGTGGGGCCATGGGGGCAGGGGGGTCACGGGGGTCACGGGGCCGGGACGACGCCCGGGGATCACCACGATCCTTGTCCTCGCCCCCACTACCCTCACCAACGTCACTGTACCCTAATTCATCTCTGTAAAGTTCCTTGAATCCTGAATGTGCCCACCTGTTGCAAGGAAAATAAAAGATACATATGTTCAGTAATACACTATGAATTTCACCATCACTTTCAGTGTTACGTCTATTTTCCCTGAAGCATGGGTTCACCTGAAAGCATTCTGGCTTGCTCTGTTCTCTGCCTCCAGATATGAGGTCAGCACACACCACCTTGTCACATGTCTTCCCTATGTCTACTTCCAAAATGAGTCATAAAGTGTAGCTATAATTCACACTGCTGTAGTGGTGGTACTAGTAACAGTAACCCCAGGCTCCTCTGAACATGAACCAGGTGGTGTGCAGGCTGAAGCTGTCCTCCTTCTTCAGTCCACCATCCTCTCTTCAGGGGATAGGGAGGGAGCTGAAGGACATTTGTATAACTAGACACTGCAGCTGACCAGATATAATGATGCTACCGCATGCAGGGGTCCCTCCCCATCACCTATACTGCTGAGTTACTAAAATAAAATGAATATACCCACTCACAGAAATGGTGTTTATTGAGGGGATACAACTGTTTTAGCCTGACTTGGACCCTGTCATGAAGTTGTCTTTTATGTTAAAGCCTGAGATGCTATGCAGTCAAGTGGTCACCTGTTTGGTTGTGTAGCCTCAGCATCCAGCAGCTTCTTGGTCCAAAATGTGTCCTTAGTTCGAGTGGATGCCTCACGTCTTGCTCGCACCACCACCTGCTCCATGGGGCCGTGTTCACTTACTGTAACATCACTCACATTAGTAGTGGTCGTTGTAGCCCCAGGTTCATCTGAAACGTAAACCCAGTGGACTGCAGGCTGAAGTTGTCCACCTCTTGCGGCTTGCCATCTTCCTTTTGGGGATAAGGAAGAAGCTGAGGGACAACTGTATAGCCAGGCAGCTCTATCACCCAGTTATCCAAGTGCCACCACATGGGGGCAACCCACTCCGACACCACACATACTTTACAGCTGGTTTATGCTTGCCCAACAGACAACTACTACCTCTCACTGATTACCGAGCCATTATAGGAGATGGGTTGTAAAAAATTGTTGCAGTGTTGTTTTATTCTAACTTGGCCTAAAATTGCTCTCTCTCCATCTTGAATGCTGAATTGTAAGAGCAGATTAATACTAGAATATGATGCTAGTCATAAAGAAGTTGCTATGGAACAAATGCAGACCCGTAGCATTGTGTTTTTCTGCCACTGCGATATGTGAAATACGATGCAAGAGGACAAGGACTGATTTGATTATTAAACAAGACCCAATCCTGCAACATAATTAAAACTCACTTAAAGTTATAGTTATAATCACAGTGTTGCATTTAAGCTGTGAGTGGCCGAGTTTCCTCAGACGAAAGCAAAAAGAGTACGACTAACCTTCCTTTGGGTCTCTCAGGAGTCGCTCAGCACGTGGTGGCCGGTAGTCATCCATCCGCATCCTCATGGACGCGATGGGCTGTGTGTTGCCCCCAGACACAGGCGGACCCCCACTCCCCCCCTTACCCTTCCGCCCCGTCCTCCACCTCCGCCTAGCCTTCTTCCGCCTCCTGCCTCCTCCTCCGCCCCCTGCCACACCATTTCCACCCGGACCTGAGCCTGATTTGGGCGGGGGACTGCGGGGGCCTCTGCGGGAGGGTCCGCGTTCTACACTGCGTCTCTGTTGGCAATGATGTCACTGATTGGCCTCGGCTAAGACTATGGGCCTGTATTCTAAGTGACTGGAGATTTTGTAACACCTTCTCCTTAGTGATTTATTCCACACATTACAAGTCTGAATCCTTTTGTATACTACTGATGCAAAGTATGTATAAAAGGGTACAAATAATATACACTGCTGTTAAAATGCTGTATACCGTACTTAAATAAATTACTAAGATGGGTACAAAGCCTCCCATATCACTAGTAATACAACCCTGGGCCACCATATTCTTGCAACACATGTCAGTTCAAATACTGGTTAAATATTTACACCAGTAGAGTTTTATATTTTAATCAGAGGACCACTATCCAAAATATTAGCTACCATACTTATTGAAAAGGGGTACTGTAATGGCTACAAAGGTTAGTTGTGTGTAGTTCAGGCACTGCCATTGAACACAGTAGCTTTATAGAGTTAAGACTATGATATTATACTGGTAAAGTGAGCATGTTAACATTCATTACCTACTGTGTATTATTCTCTAATTCTGTGATTATGTGTACTGTAAACGCATGTTACAGCTTGTCTACCTCATCTGGCAGTGTCTCAGCAAAGCATTACCTTGAAATACCCTTCAGAATATTCAGATACCAGGTGACTACCAAGGCTTAGGTGTAACTATTTGTCGTATCACAATGCTCCATGTTTCCTTCGTTCTTTTGAATCAAATAGTAAACAGAGAAAATGGGGTGCACAGAAAACCTTGTACAGTAACTTAAATTTCTCTCGGTTTATGCTAAAAGTTGTAAAATGGTAGCAGACCTACTAAAGTGGTGTTTCTCTGAGCTCACAAAATAGTTCCAGCGAATATGCTATGTTTTCCAGATTTCATTGTACTGTACTATGCTTCAATTGACATAAACGAGAAATCCTTCTGAATATGAGTTAATAACAGTTCTGACACATGTATTGAATATAGTGCTGCTGTGGAATGGAAAGGAACAAGATGAATCTGGGTCTGATAGTGATATCTATTATATATTTACATAACTAATAACAATGTAACAACCACATACTGTAATTGGATGCTTAAAATTAATATATACTGTACCGGAATACCTTCAGTCACTGCAGTGTTTTCGATACTCACCCTGGAACTGGCCTGAGCACACTGAGCAAAGAGTATCTAATGCCATTTAACAGTATACTCAGAGAGTGAGGCTTAGGGAGGCAGTTGAGTGGGGAGGATACACAAAGGCAAGGGGCTTCGGCAGCCACTGGCCCCGACCCCAGGAGTGAGGGCACACCTTGGACTCAGCAACTGGTTCCAAGAAGGGCCTTGTCTCTGACCTCACAGAGTATTCGGGGGTGGAAGCACTGCCTGTACTGCCCCCCTCGTCCTTCAACCCGTCACATTTTGAAGGGTGGGAAGTATGGTAGCTACTGCCTCTCTCACCCTCCACCCCACTGGGGGTGGAAGTACTGGTTTGCCCACCTCATCCTCCACCCCATCATGTACAGGGTGGTGGATGATCTTTTACTGCCTTTTTCACTCTCCATGTTGCTGCCTCACCCACCTCTTCTCACAGGGGGGGGGGGCCTCCGTGGTTTTCCTTGCAGTCCAGCATCACAAGTCCGACACAGTAATGGATAGAGCACTGCAAGGTTCTGCACTGAATGCTGTTTGGTAACAAAAATGTAATTAACACATCCCAACACTATGCACAGGAAGTTAAGGTGAATGCTGCACTGCTGATTTATTAATGATGAGGGCCAAACCTATTCTCCTCCTGCACTCTATTAAATGCAATGACTTTTTTGCAAAATATAATGCACCTTCCACCATCAGCAGTGACAATAATGTAAATGCCTTTGTCTACTCACTGCTTTAGTAATGTATTAAGCTTCCCTCTCGGCAACCAATGGTTAACACAGGTTGTACCATAGTTGTGATTTCTTAAAAAACTGATGCAAACAATAGTAGATAACTGCAGTATGTACTCAACTCTAACTTCAAAACTAAAACATGTACAGCTTTGTACATTATTTTGAGATCAACAGTGCAGTGATAAAACACTTGTTGTACTCTATCCATCAGTCAAAAATGATCAGTCTCTTAATCACTGAGCAACAGGTTAGCCTCTTTCACGACTTCATCTTCATTACAGCCCGTACATATTAACGGCACCATTAGCTTCACTAGCAGATCACTGTGAGCCTTGGTAATGTCAAATATCCACTACAAGATTAAGTTTGTGTTCCAAATCACAATGTTCTTTGTGCTCACATAATATTCTCCTTCCAACAGTACCCAATACAGCAACACTATTCTCAACAGTAACCACCAAAGTCTGTCATCATAAGCCATTTCCAAATTTCATGCTAAAGTTATTTGTGATAAAATAGTCTGACAACCAAAACTGCATTTCTTGAGGAACATGTCAACCACTGATGCAATAGCTACACTCATTGCACTGTCTTTCAGTATAAATTTTCAGTATTCCACAAACTTGTCATGGTGCACCAATACTAATTAAGTTTCAGCACCATATTTCTTTACATTCAACCAACCATATACTACGTGATCACTGCTCAATGTCACTTTCTTCTCAATGAATCAGTTTTAAACTAATGTTCAGCCATCCAAAGGTTTCCATCAAAGGATGCTAAAATAGTCACTATCAAGCATACACCCAGTACAGTACAGTTACCACATTTTCATGGGTGTCATACGTAGTCTTGAGTGTCAGTAGTTTTCACAGCAAATGTTTATGTTAGCAAACGGATGGTTATGCTCTGAACACATACGCGGTAAGCGACATGGATACGCACTTACTGTACTGTACTTTATCAAGAGTACAGTACAAGTGATACTCTGCCCATTAAGCAAGGACGCATACAGGAATAACATTTGCAGTTGAGACCGAGTAACGAAACGCAAAACGACCGAACGACGGCAACAGCAACAAGAGCTCCTGCTGAAAGAGAGACTGTCATGGCCTTTGTCTGCTACCTTATGACACAAAGCTTACACCTGAAGGACAAAGCTACTGTCATTAACTCTACATGAACTCCATAGCCTACTGATTTGAAAGGAATGAACAGCTTATTTACAAAGATAAATTTAATACACTAGATACTCTGAATGGGTTAACAAGCTGAATATAACCCAAAAATCTTCAATCCAATGACATTTCCTTAATTTTACACCTCCAAACAACTGTCTTCAGCCTAACAGAAACTGTCCAGAATATGAAATTTGAGTAAAGCTCTCAATGACCCCTTCACAACACAGGGTCTCAAGGTCTCCAGAAGCTAAATATATATCATCTGGAGGTACTACTGTGTATATATATAAAAAAAAAAAAAATCTAAGATTGTACCCTATTGGTGTGAATGAGTTACAAATTGGATGTAAGAGGCAATATGATTTTTTAGTGTAATTTCTCCCTGATCACTGTCCTAATCTTTACCAATGCAGGGCCATGACATAAGTTCACAAAAAGGATACGAGCATTAGGATTCTTACTCTTGGGGACACTGGCCGCCTCAGAGGGGACTTCCTACGAGGGGACTTAGGCCGCGGGGAGCGGGGCCGAGGGGACCGAGGCCTCGGGGAGCGGCGGGGAGCGGGTGATCGCACCATTCTACCACCACCACCCTCGCACCACCACGCTTACCCTGGAACACGAAACATACAGTTATAGGCACCCATCATCTACTCACACAATGTAGTGCTGCCTTTAGATGACTCTATGCTGAGTGGCAAGCTTAACTATTTCTATAATTGAAGAAACCAATTACAGTGGCAACCACACAATACAACCAAATACTCTGTCTCAGCCGTGGCCCTCTTTGGGGACTTGGGGATGTTTGGCCAGACTGTCTAGGGAACACCTACTACTACTACCAAATACTGTTGCGGGGTGAAGTGGTACCTACTATGGTGCCCCGGTTAACTAGGTGGGTGCAAATGTGGCAGCCACCAAGGAAACATTTCCGCACTCTGCCCAGTGCCTTGCCTGCCACAAGGGAATACTGGTCTACTGCATGTAGGCTTGCAGCCCTGCAAGAGTGATTGCTTTCCTGCAGTTCATGGTTCTGCTTGGCTAGACAGACCAGGGTTGTTCCACTACTGATATATCAACTGACAAATGGAACTCCTCCAATTTGATGGTTGTTTGAAACTATACAATGACCCTTATTTCCTCCGTTGCCAAGGTTCGGGGCAATGTAGCTGGCTTTCATGGTCGCGTTAAGTCTGTTGGGTGTGCTCTGTGCATTTTTTATATATAAAGCTGCTGTAATTACACTCGGTTGGGATATGCGTATGGGTTCCTTAGACTACTTAAGCAATGAACACAAGGGAACTCTGGATAATGAAAACAGCTTAATTTGAAACCGTACATATACCCAAACCATAACTTAAATTATGACCCAATGATGGAAAAACAAAACAACAAGAACCAGTATATATATAACATAAACGCTGTAATATGTGCAAAATACGGTCACATACCTTCCTTTCTTCCTTCCTCCTTATGTCGGCGTCAACCTGCGATACCTTTAACAATTACTTCAAATATACCACAAAATTAGATTAAACTGCCGCAAACGCTCTTGATACACTGTCGCAAACGATCTTGACCACAAAACAGATATTAATTCTCAAGTCGATTAACACTGACGAGACAGCTTGCAAACGAATGGGCGTCGACTTGCAACGAAGCCACCAACCACCGCCAAATTAAATGCTTTCATACCTTTAAATATGGCCTCCTTTCTCTTTAAATTGGCCTTCCTCCTCTTCCCAGCACTTAAGACACCAGCCTGGGACTCGTGTGTTTAATTACCCAGGCCGGAATATTAATGAAAGAGGGTACAACTCATTTTTCGTAGCACACAGACATGTTGTTGACGCCAGTCCCCGTGACGTCACTCGCCGGAACGAGATTTCTTTTTGCAGGATGATCAGATTGGATTGTCTATCTCTCTCTCTCTCTCGTCCTTCCTAGAGAAATATATAAGAAACTAGGCAAATTTATATTATTTTTGCTGCAGGAAGGCAATGGATGTCATTGGTGTGTATTCATGACCGTCCTGGAAAAAAGAATTTGAGGTTTCGATAGGGAATATTTTGTTGCAGGATAAACTAGAAATGGTAATTGATGCTTTGATTTTGCAGGATAGACAAGAAGTACTGTTTTCACGTCGAACAAATTAACCTTTTTTCTGCAGGAAGACCATGAAGGTGAGATAAGAGACTTCATGCTTTGTTTTTCTGCAGAAGAAACAAGAGGCATTGGATGTATCTGTGCATATCTTATCCACGTCCTTCCTGGAAAAGGGAATGTAGGTTTTGAGAGGTAGCTGATTCTTTATATTTTGCAGGAAAAACTAGGCATGGGAGCTGTCGGTTTCAGGAAGTGTCAATGCTCTACTTTCACGTCCTCCCTGGAGAACTTTTTAATTTCTTTTTAGGACGAACACGAGACGGGATTCAGTTCTGTGGATTGCTGGAGGGGAGAGAGGCTATTGTTGGTGGGGGAGGGTGGGAGGCTTAAATTTTGATAAAAATATTCTGAGTAGGTGGGATTGGAGGTAGATGTGGACGTCCACCATACTCTCATTCGAAGTAATGTTGCCCTCGGATAGCGGTACACTGACAAGCCAAATGCCTGTTGAGCCATACACTGCGTTGGATGGTAATCATTTAACCAGATGACGCCTGGTGGTTTAGTGGGTTAACGTTAGAGGAAGTAGGGGAGGGAATAAAGAAACTAGACTGTTGAAGTGCTATCAACAGTCCCAGACAGTTGATTCAGAGAGAAGATAAGAGGAGACGTGTTCATCATTTCTGTTTATCATACTAGCCTTGTAGTTTTTTGCTTTACTCAGATCAAATGTATATATGTAAGCCATATTAGGAAGATAGGAAGCTTCGTAGTGTTTTTTAACGATTTGTTTTATCCATCTGTTGTTATTTATAGGATTTTAATATCGGTATAGTTTGCATCAGTAACATACAAGGGATATCAAGCTGTAATGTTGCAGAATATATCGCTAAGGAAGATGTGCAAGGAATATCCAAAGCCACCATAAATTCTATCCTTCCCGTGTTTATTTCGATGAAGTAAGGAGAAAAAAACAGGGATACAAAGGAAGAACGAAGAAAGGGGAGTAGGCTAACGAAGGAATATGGAGAAAGGGTAGGATGCACATAAAGATGATGGTGGGAGCAGACGCTACGGGGCGCTTGACCACGGTATTCATTGCCATAACAGGCTTTGAGTCGGTGGTGGGGTTGATATCCACTATCCTGGAATGCAAGGCCACTGCATCATTCAGGTTATCACAGTTACATCCCCCAGGAGGGCTACACATCTTACCTACCAACCTTCATAAAGTGAATGCACACCTGCCCGCATTGAGATTCTAAATCTTGTGCTATGGGGCTGTCAGTTTTGCGTGGCTAGCAACACTGACTATTCAGCTGGGTAATTTTTCCATATTGACACGATGTAAAATGACATTAAGCTTTCTTGTGGGGGTTTTAAAAATGGCGGGTTACAAAAATAGCCACCAGATGTCAGCAAAGTCAATGTTTACACGACAGCAGAAGGCAGGATGGCTGAGGGGTAATAGACGATTACTATTACGTATTTGCCTTAATATTCTTCTTACCCAACATTATATTTGATAATCTTATTGCTGGTGGATAGATTTTGGATTGATAAATATGTTAAAATTGAGATAGGTAAGGTTATCAGGTTTAAGAAGGGGGTTTATAAAGAAACAAGAAGGCTACTTTCTGATGACTTTGTGTAACCTAACCTTTACAAGTTATCGGCTTTTAACTCACTTTAACCATCATCATATTACCTAGTATTGTTGGAGCTGGATAGATATTGGCTCAATGAATTTATGAAAAGTGGGGAAGCTGGCGTTATGTGATTGAAGGAGCTTTTTTTGTGTGTGCAATAACAAGGCCACTTTCAGATGACTAACAAAACAACCTGCTTAAGTTTTCTCCCCTCCAGGTCGAACACGTCTTTGTTAATTTATTTGTGCTCTCCCTCGACGATTTTTACAGCGTACATGAATTTTGCAAATAAAAACCAGTATAGGATTTGATTCAGTATGGGATGATGGGACAGCTGATGAAACAAAATGTTTTTTTTCTTGTGTAATTCTGATTATGAACTTTTGTTGATACCTGGTGGTCTGGGTTAAGATGCTTCGAGTGGATGGGGCCTTAGGGGTGGGGTTTATTGCTTACATAATGCCATTCAGGGGCAAATGAGGCTTGTCACCTTTGCCTTATATGTTAGAAATAGTAGTCTAGCTCCAGGCTTGTACACTTTTATTGGGTCAAAAAAGGATTGGATGGTAGAGTGTTTGTGTGTGTGTGTGTATAGCTGCTATCAGGATGGAATCATTGCTTTATTTTATGAGAAATATCATGATGTTATGTAAAGTAGGACTGGGTAGAGAGGATAGGTAAACTTAGAGTAGGTTAGATAAGGTAAGGGAAGATGTAGCCTGATTAGGTAAGATTAGGTTAGTATGGAATTAATAGATCAAAATAGGTTAGATTATTGGGTAACATATCCAAAGTGTATGTGAGTGAGGTGGAGGGGGGGAGAGGAAGGGGGAGGCCAAGGATGAGATGGAGGGATAAAGTGGAGAGCTATGTGAGAGAGGGGAGTGTGAGCTGGGAGCAGGGCAATGAAATGGCAGGGGACAGGGTGACATGGAGGCAATTTGTTTGTGGCCACCCCTTATGAGAATAAGGCATCTGGAAATAGATAGATAGATAGAGATGTCCAAAGTATATTTTTTTGGTGGCTTATAACGTTCTTGTGTTCTTCGTGTGCAGGTGTTATCAGGATGGAGCCATTGCCTTGTTCTATGGGTAAGAGACATCACAACTGCTCTGTACAACCATTAACATAAACCAGTACCTATCCAGTACACCTTTAGTTTATTTATTTAAGTTGGTATACCCCTTTTACTCTAACTTGGTTTAAAATTGCCATCCTTCCACCTTGAATGCCGATTTGTAACAGTAACATTGGAACGAGATGCTAGTCAAGAAGAAGTGCTGTGGATAGGATGGAGAGCTGTAGTATTTTTCTCTACCACTAAACTCAGATATATGTTTTAGAGGGTAAAAAGTGTAGGCCAAGTAAGAGTAAAAGGAGTATACTGTAGTAATAGTAGTTTCAACCCCAGGCTTATCTGAATGTCTACCTAGTAACTACAGGTCATGGTTAACGTTTTCCACAGTCAACCATCGTCCTTTCAGGGGATAGGGACGTTTGTGTGGCCAGGCAGCTCCACTGCTCCCTCATACAAGTGCCAATACGTGAAGTCAACCCTCTCCAGTACCCTTATTGTGAGACTGATGGGGCCTTCATGTGGTGGCACTGGTGTAATGGAGTAACTCACCTGCCTACTTATACAAATTTCCCTCATCTACAATCCCCTGCAAGGAGGATGTTATTTTGGTTGTATTTTTTCTTGGGGGGGGGAACAGTGTTGCAGGCTTCTGGCCTTTGGTTCCTTCTTCCTTGCCTTAAAAGAAAAAAAAAAGTCTGCAGTCCACTGGGTTCACAATTTAGATGAACCCAGGGTAACAATGGTAACAACATACTCTTGTTTTTTGTAAAGTATTGGTTTTTGGAAATTACTGTTGATGGCTATTTTGGTTAGATTAATTGTATTTGGATTTAGTAGTGCTGCCTACTTCTTCCTTAGCCTTTATCATTCTTTTTCTGTGCCTGCCCTCCTCTCTTCCTATATCTCCCATCTTTCCTGTCACTTCTTAGTGCTTTTCTTTCCTTTACAGGTGGCTTTACATTGAGTGACAAGCCAAATGGTTTCCTGTAAGCCAAGAAACCATTTACAATGCTGGGTGGTAACCATATAACCAAACCATACATGCTCCCTACGTGTCAACAAGTGGGTTGGTGGAGGGCTAGTGCCCCTCCCCTTGAAATAACTCAAAGTCAAATGGCCACCCCTTATGGGATTATGGTGTCTGGCAATAGATAGATAGAAGACATACAGTTTGAAGTTTAAATGATCAAGGGTATATTATATGATGATGTGATGATGATGATGATGATGATTATTATGACTAACTTGTGTTCAACAGAGGTGGTGGTGATGGGAGCTGGTGGGGGTGGCTACAGGATACGAAGAACAAGGTAAGAGAGAGAGAGGGAATGATGATGAGGAGGAGGAAGAGGATGGTGAAGATGATGATGATGATGAGGTTAATGATGATGAGGAAATGGAAGAGGATGATGATGGTGAGGTGGAGGAGGTGATGATGATGAATACAGTGATGGTGATGATGAGGAGGAGGAACAGTAGGATGGTGATGATGATGAGGAGGAGGATGGTGGTGGTGATGATGATGATGATGATAATGATGATGATGGTGTGGAGGAGGAGGTGATGATAATGATAATGATGGTGATGAGGAGGAGTAGGATGGTGATGATGGTGAGGAGGAGGATGGTGGTGGTGATGATGATGATGATGATGATGACGACACTCTGTAGCCTAGTTGTGGATGAATATTTCCTGTGAGAGTGTGATGATTATATATAATTTGATTATTGTAGTGAATGTATAATATGGTACGGTACTGCAATGGCAGTGAAAACAGTTTAAAAACCGTTGGTGTGATCAAGACTAATGTCTGATATTTCGGAAATAGTCTGGGTTAGTAGTGGGAAGTCCAGATGTCGCTTTTATCAGAATTTTGTTTTTTTTTGGAATGGCTTGGGTCCTAATTATCCGTTATAGTGAGGTTTTACTTCACTACTCTTTTGGTTATTTCTTTGTGACTGGCACCATATTGTAGTGTTAATCTCATGTTATAATTCAACTTTCAAGATAGAGGTGTCAGTTTTAGGCCAGGTTAATGTGAAAGGCATATAACAGTACTATTTTTGTTACCAGGTGGTGTCTCAATCATCAGAGGTGCTGGAGTTTGTGAAGAAAGACATTGATGAATTTGCAAAGGTGGTGAGTGAGGAGGCATCGTCTGTTGTATCCTCCACAGCAAGCACCCTTAAGGAGAAACTCAGGGTGGGTACATTGACAGTATGCCTTGAAGTGTTTAAGTACAGTAGTGTGATGGACAAACTCAGGGTAGATAAATTGACAGTATCCCTTGAGGTGTATAGGTAGTGTGATGAGTTCCATGGAGATGCGGGCAGACAGATGAAGAAATTGTTGGTCACATAAGTTATGCCTGATGTGTATATGTTGTGCAAGTATCCTGGTCCTGGAGTGAGACACCTGCATATAGTGGTACTGGTGTAGCCAGATTGCTCAGTTATACTAACATCCCTCAACCCTCCTTCCTATCCCCTGAAAGGAGGATGGTGGATTGCAGAAGGGAGTTTCATTCTGCAGTCCACCGGTTTCAGTTCAGATGAAACTAGGCCTACAGTCACTACTACAACTGCTACTACTACTATGACAACTACTACTACTACTGTTACAGCTACTACTACTACAATAAAATCCCCTTAAATTGGACTAATTGGAGGGAAGGGTGTCCATAATAACATGTGCTTCATACAGCAAACTTATAATATGGTATCACAGTTTAGTCATTTACTTGCATACCAGTTCACATTTCACTATTTCAAATGCATACACAGTTACAGGTGTCATATTTCCTTATTTGTACACTAATTGTTATGTTCTCGGCAGCTTGATGAAGATGACAGCACGGCAAGTAACATGAAGAAGAGTATGAGTGGGTTTTTAAGTCACGTGGCTGAGGTGTTTACTCCCCCACCCGACGATGGTGACCAGGAGGCTATTATTATCCGCAACCAACAACCTGTCATACTGAACAGGCTCCAGGTACTGTGTGTGTGTGTGTAGTAATAGTAGTAGTGATATTTTTGGTATATTTAAACCATTTACAACGCTGGGTGGTAACCGTATAGCCAAATTATGGCGCCTGGTGGTTAAGTAAGTACCGGGTAATTAAGGCACTCCAGTCGGATTGAGCCGGTACAGGTTTATATCCAAGGGTTGGTTTGGGTTTTGGGTTTATTCGGGATGAGTGAGGCTGGTCACTCTCATCTTAAATGTCGACCAACTTGCCTAGCCCTGGGCTCCTACATTCCTTATGGGGCAACATAGGACTGGATGATGGATAGATGGATGGATGTTTGTATTATGTATTTATTTGTACAGGCGGCGATATATGCAGTGTCCCAGGATGCAGACACGTATCTGAAGGATCCAGAGGGTGACGAGGGGCAGTATGAGGCCTGGCTGGTGACCTTTGACCTGGAATCACGGCAGGCACAACTCTCAGACCTCCTTGTGAACAACCAGCCCCTCAGACAACATTATACCACGCTTGTACCAGCACAGGTTAGTGTGTGTGTGTGTGTGTACTTGTATGTTTATGTGTGTGCCAGTGTGTGTGTATGTGTGTACTTGTATGTTTATGTGTGTGCCAGTGTGTGTGTGCATGTGTCAGTATGTGCTTGTATGTGTTAATTTGTTCCTAATATCTGAAATGGATATTCCCGCTATAATTTCTTTGTTTACAGGTCTCGCATGTAGTCTTTTGGCATCGATACTTCTATAAGGTGCAGCAGCTGGAGACGGCAGAGGAAATGCGACAGATGTTGAAGGAGAGGGCTGAGAAATCCAATGCCGATCCGGAGTTGATTTGGGATGAAGGTAGGAGGAGGAGTAGTGGCAGTGGTAGAAGTTGTGGTATATTAGTGGTAGTAATAGTAGGATGATGAGACTGGTAGTAGTTACAGTAGTATCATCACAGTTATTATTATATTATTATTATTACCATTAGTTTTATTGTTGATGAGTATGATTTATTATTATTATTATTACTATTATTATTAATAGTAGTAGTAGTAGTAGCAAACTTAGGCTGTCTGGACGTTGCTACTCCATACCCTGCCCTAGAGTGGGAAAGGAGGTCTGGATGATGATGACTAGTAGTAGTAGTAGTAGTAATAGTAGTAGTGGTAGTAGTAGTAGTACCATAGCAGTAGTAGTGGTAGTAGTAGTAGTAGTGGAGTAGTAGTAGCAGCAGCAGCAACACTATCCACAAAAGTTATATGGAAATAATCTCTGTTGCTTTTCGAGAAGGACTGATAGATGAAGTTTTGAGTTTTTATTTTTATTTTATTTTATTTTTTTTTTTAGCCAATTTGGTAGTGTAGTAATATCAGAAGTAGTAATTCTTTCTATATCATTCCCTTTCTGTAATCCAAAATCAAGCAGGTCATTGATTATGGGAGATGTGATAGAAAGCACTAGGAGAAATACATTGAGGTGGTTTAGCCATGTGGAGAGGATGGAGAGTGAGAGATGAATGAGTGTATGTGAGTGAGGTGGAGGGGAAGACAGGATGAGATGTGGGATGGAGTGGAGAGGTTTATGAGAGAGTGAGCTGGGGGTAGGACAGCAAAATGGTGTGAGACAGGGCAACATGAAGGTGATTTGTTTGTGGCCACCCCTTATGGAGTTAAGTCATCTGGCTACTGATAGGTATAATTTTACCATGTTCTCTATTGCTGCACAATTAACAGAGTTTTAATGGTAATGTATGTACTGCAACAAGCCTTCAACACAATGCTTGCACTATGTTGTCTTTTAACCCCTTACCATGGGTGTGTCTGTGTTATTTTATTCTGACTAAGCCTGATAATTTTTTTTAAATCACATCGTAACTCTTCCCAGATTGTACAGGTTGGATATGGTCTTAAAGAATGCCCTCTGTCTTGGCACACCCAGCAGACGTTCCACCTGGACCGCCTTGTTGTGAGATATGGGTAACTTGGCAGCTGTGTGTTTGTTAGAAACTGATTCAGGTTTACTAAGGAAGGAGAGTTGACAGTCTCACTATTTTTTGGGCATGTGGAGAGGATGAAGGATGGCTTTTGGGTGCAGAGGGTGAGAAGTGTTATGTCGGGTAGGGTTGTGGGAGGTCATAGAGTGTGACCTCAGGGATAAGGGACTGAATAGGGAGGCTGTCAGAGATTGAGGAGCATGGAGAGCTGCCCTTAGGTGACCAAGGCCAGTGTATGCAAGCACATTGGAGATAAACAAAACGAAAAACACTGTTGTCACATTACTTGTATCGCATCTAGGTGGTCCAGGTGGAATGTTTGCCAGGTGTACATGTCTTTATATTACCATAAGTGATGCCTGACAATTTCTTGGTGACCCATCCTTGGACTTTAGGGGTTAACAAGCTTAGCAACATAGCACACTGCCACACTGCACACTTTATGCCTATATATTTAGCTCTCCTTAAGTTGCCATTGTCGCTATGCTCAGTGGTAGTTGCCTTTCTTTGTGCGTGAAAGAAGGCAGGGTAGTAATGGCAGGTGGTGTGGTGGTGCTCCCCTCGCAGATGAAGACTTCGGCGGTGATGTGGATATTCCAGAGGAAATGCAAAACCAGTTACTTGAGGATTACCAGCGCGAGTGTGAGGAGAAAGGCAGGAGTAACAGCAACTCAGAAAACAAACCAATCGGTGGGAACACGAACAAAGATGCAGGCTCACGAAAGGAGAGTTCAGAGGCCGATACAGGGATGCTGGGGGAGCTAAAAGTGGACCTGACTAGGACCTCTGAGACTGCCAGTAGGCCATCACCCTCCTCAACAGGTAAATTTGTGTCCCGTTGAAGCAGTAATGTTGTGAGTGGGTGGTTTCAATTGACCTCCTCCAGTCTTTCAAATGCAGTGTGTCCAGGCATCTTGAGATGAACGGATCTTGAATTTGGCTGTGTGTTATCTTGTTTTTGTTTTTTCTTGGAGGGAACAATCTTGTGGGCTCCTGGCCTTTGGTTCCTTCTTCCTTGCATTAAAAAAAAAAAAAATACTGTGTCTGTACTGTTTTTCTTTCCCTAATAAATGATGTTTGAAGAAATGATCCCAGTGTATTTTATGTTTATTATGCAGTTTATTAAACATATTAAGGCATCAGACTATAGATAGATAGATAGATTAGAAAGATATTGTAAATTTTTGGGAAATAAATATATGCTGTATTTTCATCACATTTTGTATTGTATATTTTAAAATCTGGTCTTTATTGTACATGTAGCAGAGAAATTATATGAGAGAAGGGGGTGTAAGTTTGGGGGAGGGTAGCAAAATGGCAGGGGATAGGGCATAAGGAGGCTTCCTAACACCTCTTCCTTAATTATTTATTTTTCCAAACTACTCTTTAATATCCCTTAGTTTGCTTCAAATATCTTTTCAGAGTCAACATAGATTGCATGAGTAACACACAAGAGTATAGTAATGGAGCAGAATCAGAAATAAATCAGTAAGGAAGAGATGTTATTAAGTTTCCTGACTTTATTAGAATACCACCCTAAGAATGACCATTGTGTTGCTAAAGCTTGGGATCACATTTCACTTTTTACAGACTTCACATATTCGCGGATTTTCATATCATGGGGGTTTAGAACCTATGTCATTCACGGATTTTCACTTCATGCATGTGTCTGTTTCGTAGCGTCCACAGAATATGAAGGATGATTTTATGGAAGTTCATTTTCCACTTTTTCTGTCGTTTCTGATGGTTTGCGAAGTATTCCAGTATTCGTTTTCGTTTTTGAAGGCTCCAACATGCTTGCATGTGTCGGCCTTGGTCACCTAATGGCGGCTATCCATGCTGCTCGATCTCTGGCAGCCTCCCTATTCAGTCCCTTAACCCTTAAGTCACATTTAATGACCTCGTC
>JAGKTI010004478.1:38200-50391 GCA_018397915.1 Birgus latro
CACACACACACACACACACTTTCTCTCTCTCTCTTTCTCTCCAAGAAAAAAATAAACAAAAAAGAACTGAATTCAAGATCTGTATATTTTTAGATGCCTTGTCTCCTTGTGTTACAACTCTAGATATCATAAGCAGTGGGAAATACAGAGGGAGACAGTTCCAGAGTTGACCCGTTTCATACATGAAGGACTGGGAGTAACGGTTAACTCTGAGATTAGGGAGTTGGACAGAAAAGAGGTGAGATTGCATTGCCAAATGGAGGAGGGATGCAGGCAGATAGTTCGGAGGAGCAGTGACCATTGAAGTAGTAATGATGAACAGTTCTGTTAGAAATTAATGTCACTTATCCATCAGTATTCAGTGGACCTTGTGATGTCACTTAATAATGTGACTCTTCATTTGTTCATTTATAAAGGCTCCAACACACTGCCATGTGTTGGCCTTGGTCACCTAATGGCTACTTTCCACACTGCTTGATCTCTAGCATCATTTGTTTCTGTTCTTGTTGTCTCTGGATGTTTTTCTGCAGTTTTGGAAAGTCTTTGTTGTTGCTGCTAAACCCCTGTCCATTTGATCAAGCAGAGCCATTGACCACAGATAAGCAAGCACTCCTATGGGGTTTTCCCATAGGTCCCTTACACTGTTGATATTGTGTCTCTGTGTTAGTGTGTTTGTTAGTGTGTGCTGTGTGGTGCTCCATTATGTGTTATGTTTTGTATGTGTGTAAGTATGTGCTATGTAGTGTCCCTGTGTATTATAGTGTGTGTATCTAATCTACAAAAGTCTGAGCCAGTAAATGAGGAGTGGGTGATGTTCTCAAGGCGGTAGCTCGATCGGTAGAGAGTTGGCTTGCGGTCCCGTGGGACCCAGGTTCGAATCCTCGCTGGTGCAGGGAACAATTTAAGGATATGAATTTCATTAAATCAGGCTTTACTGATCTACCAGAAGACCCGCCAACATGTCGTAAAAATGACCCCGCTAATACCAATACACCAGTCCTGTATGAGACAGCCCTAGCATGTATTCAATATGGACGGTGGGTGTTAAGCGCCGAAGTGGTGACATGTAGATTGTAGGAGGACGACTGGCCCTTGATAGCAGGCTGTGAAGCCTATGCCCAGAGTCAGACACATTAAAAAAAAAAAAAAAAAAATCCAAACTAGGTGCACTTGATCATTTAAGGACACCTCTGATGGGTGGATGTCAGGAAGGGAGGAGGGGGCTTGTAGTATGGTGTGATTGAGGTGTTGTACTGCCCTGCGCATTTAGTGAGGTTGTAATTGAAGTTGTATGTTGTATTACCCAGTGTTTGAAGTGAGTATGTAGGTGTTTTTCATTGCTGGTGTGGGAGTGTCTGCAGGTGGTATATTGTTGTAGAGGGGTTGATATTGCTTGTGTGTTGAGTGTGTGTCTGGGTGTCTTGTGAGTTTCTGTTGTGTATTGATGTGATATGTGCATCAATCGCTTTCATTTATTTCATTTTGTTACATTGTCTGTGTAAATACTCATGTTGTAATTACATTTGTGTTGGCAGGAGGGTATTCCATTTGTGATTCAGTGACAAAGAGGCATAAGGAATCAGAGTGCCTAAAATAAGGATCTTCAAAGTAGCTCAAGATTTGATTTAGTCCACGGGATTGTATTTGAATTAGTACATTAAATTTAGTACTGGTATATAAACTTATTACTTGTATTGTAGCTTTATTATTATTTTTATTATTATTATTATTATTATTAGTGCTATTTATTTTTTTACAGTTATTATTATTATTATTTTTTTTACAGAGTGAGGACTGGGAAAGCTGGGACTGAGGCTTAGACCATCCTGGGAGCAAAACAGGATTGACTTGCCACCATGGTTTGTAATAAAAACACCCCTTCTTCATTCGACGTGAGGATGGCTCATACCTTGACTTGTGTTCTTATCGGTTAAGGAGACTTCCTAGCATCTTTTCCTAAGTGATTTATTTTGTTTATTACACCCCACTGTTCTTTTCTGTTGCATAAATTCTTCCTACATCATCATACTCTTCCTAAGTGATTTATTATGTTTATCACACCTTACTGCCCTCTTCTGTGCTACATAAATCCTTTTGATATCAACACACTACATAAATAATGTACAAAAGGATATTAACCAGCCATATCCAAAAATAAATCGCTAAGGAATAGGTGTTGGGAGCTCCTTTAACCGCTGAGAGCACGATCCCTTATTCCTGGTACTGTTGTTTCACTTATACAAGTCCTTATTCTTGTTACAGTTCTATTGTGTCGTTGATACAAGCCCTTATTCATGGTACTGTCGTTTTGTTTATCATCATCATCATCAGCTAATCCTGTGTTGCCCCATGAGGAGTGTAGGAGCCCGAGGCTAAACAAGTTGGTCCTAGCATTTAAGATGAGAGCTACCAGCCGCACCTATCCCTGAATGGCATTACGTGAGCAATAAACCCCAGCCACCCCTTGGATATAAACATGCACTGGCCAAGCCCTTATTCTTGGTACTGTATTATCATTTCGTTTATACCAGCCCTTATTGTTAGTGCAATACGATAGGGCTTACGATAGAAGAGTTGAGAGGTAGGATGGGACTGGAGTGTATTGGTGTTGTGATGAGGAGAGGCAGGCTGAGGTGGTTTGGACATGTGGAGAGGATGGGGGAGGATAATTGGGTACAGAGGGTGAGAGGTGTTAATATTGGGGGAGGGGTTGGGAGGGGTAGACCGAGAAAGACATGGGATGAGGTCATTAAATGTGACTTAGGGGTTAGGGGACTGAATAGGGAGGCTGCCAGAGATCGAGCAGCATGGAGAGCCGCCATTAGGTGACCAAGGCCGACACATGCAAGCATGTTGGAGCCTTCAAAAATGAGCGATGATGAATGAGCGAATTGATTCATTTATACAAGCCCTGATTCTTGGTACAGATGCCGTCGTTTCATGTATAAAGGCTCCAACATGCATCAGCCTTGGTCACCTAATGGCGGCTCTTTCTGCTGCACAATCTCTGGCGTTGGATGGATTTATGTAGTTTCGGAAATTATGGAAGTGCATTGAAGATGGTATGGTCATGTAGAGAGAATGGATGACAATAGAGTGGTGTAAAAGGTATATCTGAGCGAATTTGAAGGAGGGAGGAGGCAAGGTAGGCCAAGAAGATGTAGGGATATGGTGGATAAGTTTGTGAGGAAGAGAGGTATGGAAGTTGATGAGGCTAGGGAACTGACAAGAGGTTGAGCTGGCTGGATGAATTTTGTGAGAAGTGCATAACTGGTGATTTGGCACCCCTTTTTAACATGACAGTGTTTAGATTGGCTCTATCAGATAGGTATATGTGAGGAAGGGTGGGAAAGGAGGTCCAGTTGATGATGATGATTTATATGTATGAAATTTGGGTCCATAAGAGGATAAGATAGTACTGATGATGGACTGTTCCGAGTCATTTGTCGGTGAAATTGGCAGGGAATTGAGTGACTATTTTATAATTATTGTCTGCACTGTCACTGTTTGAGGTGGTGATAGTGATGATGATGAGGATTATGATGATGATGGTGATGATTTTGAATATGATGATGATAGTGATGATGATGATGAACAGTGACAGTTATATTTTGCATCAGCTACAAAGATCATTTGATGCATAATAAAATGGAGCATTAAAATTAGCACAGTACTAGTCTTGGAGAATTGAGCAGAAACGTGAGTAGTGAAATTAGTAATGAAAATACGCAGTTTGTAGGTCATTTATTTAACAAGCAGGTCAACAGATGTAAAGAGAAAAAGAAAATGAAAGTTGAGAACTGTATCAGGGTGTCAGAAAAAGATATCACCCTGAAACCGTGCGATAAATACATAGTGGTTTCAGATTTTTATAAGGTAGAAGCAGTGGTGATGTATGATTTTGTATTTAGTGCACTGATGGTGGACGCATATTGACCAGATGTGTGTGTGTTGAGGCCTTCGCAGGGGAGTTATGTGGTCAGGCAGGGTATCTGGTGACTTGGGGTGATATTCTAGCATGGTGAAGAAGCTTACTAACATCTCTTCCTTACCGATTTATTTCTGTTTCTGTTCCGTTACTGTGTTCTTGTGCGGTTAGGAAACTTACCAACACTTCTTCTTTACTGATTTTTTCTGATTCTGCTCCGTTACTATATTCTCGTGTGTTATTCAGGAAGCTTACTAACACCTCTTCCTTTCTGATTTATTTCTGATTCTGTTCCGTTACTGTATTCTTGTGTGATTAGGAAACTTACTAACACCTCTTCCTTACTGATTTATTTCTGATTCTGCTCCTTTGCTATATTCTCGTGTGGTCAGGAAGCTTACCAGCGCCTCTTCCTTACCGATTTATTTCTGATTCTGCTCCGTTATCATAGTCTTGTGTGTTATTTATGCAATCTAAGTTGATGCTGAAAAGGCATAAGAAGCAAACCAGTGGGTATTAATGAGTGGTTTGGAAAATAAGTTAAGGAAGAGATCTTTAGGAGTAACCTTAAAAACTGCATCATCTTCATTATTAATTTCCAGGTATATGGCATTGGTTATATGGATGTCTAGTATAACAGGGGGGAGGGCAGCAATATGGCAGGGGACGGGGCAACATGGAGGTGATTTGTTTTGTGGCCACCCCTTATGGGATTAAGATGTCCAGCTATAGATAGATAACAGTGTCTTCATATCGGTTCTGGAGAGGTATTTGAATCAGGTTGGTTTGAGTTACAGAAAGGGCAGCCTGATGACATTAGAGGGTGTCATGGAGGCAGTTAGTAGCCACTCCCTCCAGAATCAAGACTCATGCCATAGAACAAGTTTGTGTAGAATTTGATATCAGTTTTTACATCATTTATGGATAACATGTGTTTGGTAAAAGTCCTGTAATACGAACGGCAGGGGACTGAGGCTCTTTTGAACTATTGTTTTATTCGAACTCTTGGGAGGGACCTTTGAAAACATTAAAAATATGTTCATGATCATTAAATAGACACTTAAAATGAAATGGGTTATTGTTTTCGACACCATAAGCATAGAAGTGTTGATGAATAAATGCAGGCAGGTACATCCAAGGCTGAGGGCAAGTCCAGGCCAGATAAAGCCTTAGATAAAGCCCAGAAATATTAGGAAAAAAAAATTAAAAAGCCCAGAAGAATTCGAAAAAAAAATTGAAAAAAGCCCAGAAAATGTTGAAAAAGTGTTGCCTTGAAAAATTTGGAGTGTTGGGATATTCGTATTATTGGTGGTCGGATTGAATAACTTTTACTGTATATTTTTGCTGTCATTATTTACAGCAAATGAAGGATTCTTATTTTTAAGGAGCAGAAGAAAGTCTTTGTTGTTTTTCTTACTGTTTTTTTGTATACTGTATTGGATATCATTGTTTGAAGTGTTGTATTATTTGTGTGTTTCCAATATTGCTTTATTAGTGAGTTACAGGCTTCTAAAAAATATAATCTTTTTGTTTGGTATTGTATTTTCTGTCTTACTACCACAGCTATGGATGATGTATAGTTGAAGTCAAAATTATTATTATTATTATTATCGTTATTATAAAGTGGAGGGATAGAGTAGAGAGGTATATGAGAGAGGGAGGTGTAAGTTGGGGTGAGGGCAATGAAATGGCAGTGGACAGGGCAACATGGAGGTGATTTGTCCAGATGATGATGATTGATGATGATGATGATGATTTTTATTATTATTATTATTTTTTGAAGCTACAGAATGTGGTGAAAGTTTTTGGCGTATCATATAGAGCCAGGTGCCATAATCCCGTAAGGGGTGGCCACAAACAAGTCACCTCCATGTTGTCCTGTCCCCTGCCATTTCACTGCCCTCCCTCCACTTCACACCCCACTCTCATATACCCCTCCACTCCATCCCTCCATCTCATCCTCAGCTTCCTCCTCCAACTCACTCACACTCTCCTCATTAGTCTCTCACTCCATCCTCTCCACATGGTTAAAGTCGCAACATTTGAATTCTTGCTTTCGTACTCTTCCATCTGTCTTGTTTTTGCTATAGACACAAGGAGTATATTGTTAGCTTTAATATATAGTGTATGTAGTTAGTAGAATTGGAATGCATGTGTGAAGAATCAGAACAGGTTTGGGTTATCAAAGCTTATATCAGGTGTTTTCCAGAGATTAAGTAACCTGTTGATGGGTGTTGAGGGAGTTAAGGTGATGTTAAAGACACCATGAAATTCCTTAGATCCATATTCATGTCAGTTAAGGCTCCCTAACTCCTCTTAGTGATTTATTTTGCATTACACCATGAAATTCCTTAGATCCATGTTGTCAGTTAAAGCTCCCTAACTCCTCTTCCTTAGTGATTTATTTTACTTTACACCATGAAATTCCTTAGGTCCATATTCATGTCAGTTAAAGCCCCCTAACTCCTCTTCCTTGGTGATTTATTTTGCATTTTACACCTTACCATCTTAATTCCTGTCCCATAGTGATTTATTTTCTTTTCACACCTTGCCATCTTCTGTGTTACATAAATCATTCTAATATCACCATACTTTGCATAAATAACATACTAGATCGTGTTAACCTTCCATAAAAAATAAATCAGTTAGGAAGAGGTGTTAAGCTAGATTCCTTTACTGCTGAGAATACCAGTTATATTAAGGTCATTACCAGTATATTAATTCTCACCATATAAATCCCCACCATATAAATCCCCACCATATAAATCCCTACCATATAAATCTTAAGAACTACAGCTAAGAATGTGAGGGAATTACTTGCTAAATGAAATGAAAGTTAGGTTACATCCACACCAAAATCCTTATTCCCTAGCACCTCCTCCTTAGCAGTTTATTTTTGGCTCTGTCTGGTTAATAACCTTTTGTATGTTACTTATGCAGAGTATGGCAGTATTGGAAGGGTTCATGTTACACAGATGAGGGCACTAAGGTGTAAGAAGCGAAATAAATCACTTAGGAAAAGGTGTTGGGGAACTTGCTGAACTCACGTGTTTATAGACCTTGGTGTTGTATTTATTTATTTATTTATTTATTTTAGTACAGTATCATATCAAAGAAAGTCTGTAATATGTCAAATAAAATTGTTGTCATAGGAAATCTATAATGTGTCAAAGAAATACAGAGAAAATCCATAATGTGTCAAAGAAACATTAAAGAAAGCCTGTAATGTGTAAAGAAATGTTAAAGAAAATCTATAATGTGTCAAAGACATCAAAGGAATGCCAAGTGTATGAGCTTTGATAATATTAACCTGATCCCTGTGTGGATTATTGGTGCAAGTGAAGAATTTAGAGATGTTATTATTGTACAGTTCCGAACAATAATATTGCTACACTTTATAGTCTGGAAATTAAACAACTGAACACTGTATTATTAAGTTTGTTAGGCTCTTGGACAGGCCTGTAGCCAGAGGGAGGGGGGTCCAGAGGGTGCGACGATACCCCCACCTGCCTAAAGGTTTAATTATGAAACTGAACCCTGTATGATTATGCTTGCTAGTCTCTCATACAGGCCTGTAACCAGAGGGAGGGTGGTCGAGAGGGTGAGATGACGCCTCCACATGCCCAAGAGTTCACTTTCTCACGGTCTGTTTCTTTAATATCATTGTAAAAAGTCATTCCGTTGCTAAGAAGTTTTGTGCTGCCTCTCAATGTCGCTTATGCATACAGCCAGGCCCCCATAGCAAGCATGCAGCAGATCTTGGACCAGCCGCCTGCTATGCAAGTCCAGATTCAGCAGAGAACGACCCACCCTTCCATTTGAAAAGTCTGGCATTGGGCTTGTTATAGTTGAATAATTATAAAACTGAACACTTTATGATGGAGTTGGTTAGGGTACGAACATCACGTTACCAGGTCTCAAAATTTGTCGCTCTCAGTTTCATTATTTATCGGCTATGAGGTGGATCGTTATTTATGTCCGCAACTGTGCTCCATTAAGGGGGAACAATGTCTTTCTGTATGTTATTTCAGAGACTTGCCAGGTAGCCAGTCTTTTTGAGGTTTATGGGAGAATGTATACATTGAAATTATTAAATGATTTTTAGTAATCATCGTCTTTTAACTTTACCACCGATTTATTGTGGTAGGTGGTGGCGACCATCATCCACTCACTTGATGTAGTGCTGCCTACTTCTTCCTTCATCTTTATCATTCATTTTCTGTGTCTTCCCTCCCCTCTTTGTATTTCTTCCATCTTTCCTGTCACTTTTTATCCCTTATTTCATTTTTGGGTGGCTTTACATTAAGTGACAAGCCTAATGGTTTCCTGTAAGCCAGGAAACCATTTACAACGCTGGGTGGTAACCATATAACCAACCCATATGTGTTCCCTATGTTTCACCAAGTGGGGTGGCCGAGGATTAGTGCCCCTCCTAAAACAACTCCAAGACAAACGGCCACCTCTTATGGGACTATGGCGTATGGCTATAGATAGAGATATATTGTTGTGGTACTGGTTTTGTGTTGCTGTTGTGAAGTCTCAAGCTCATCTAAACTAAACCTGGTGGATTGCAGGCTAACATTGCACATCTATTGCTCTGCACCATCCTTCTTGTGAGGGACAGAGAGGGGAGTGAGAGATGTATAGCCAGGCAGCTCGACCTTTCATCATATTGGTGCCACCACTTGAAGGTGTTAGTATATGATTATGCAGTGTGCTATCCCAGACTTTTTTAGGATGGTTTTTTGAACTGGAGAGGTTAGGTGTGTAGCTCTCAAAAAAAATAAATGTATGGTCCCTGAAGCTCAGTAAAATCGTGAAATGGTGGCAAGGATAAGATAAATTCATATTCGAGGTAAAGGGTGAGATGTGAAAAATAAATCGCTGAGAAAAAGATGTCACAATTCTCCCAAATCAACGAAAATGCAGGACAAGCGGTCCAAAATAAACGATCAAGTGTGGGCGTGGGCCTCGAGTGAGTGTGAAGAGGAGAAACCTGTTGGAACCCGTAGTATCACGTGGTAGGGTGAGAGAGAGGGAGAGAGAGAGAGAGAGCATGTGGTGACGAGAGCGCGTGCTGAGAGTCATCCATTTTTTGGCCGCAAGATGTCAGCCCCTTCGCCATCGAGCGGTAGAGGTTGCCAAGACAGCGATTTTGTAAGTGGTTGTAACATTTGTTTTTCCTTTTAACAACAGCTTTTCTGGGATTTTTTATCAGTTTTAGCAATATTATAGGATTTTTAAGTTGTTTCTTAGGAAATTCTTAGAGATATTTGCGTGTGGTGAGATTCCCACGCCTTAGAGTAGTAACAGTTGCCAAGTTAGCGGATTTGCTGCTAGCTCTGGGATATTTATTTCCTTATTTAACAGCACTTTATTAATGATCTTTACCCAGCTTAATCAATACTCTAGCTATTTTAACGTATTTACTTGTGATTTTTTAGAGATATTTTCTTTTGCAGATGCTGGGGTATCTTTTGAGAGCAAATTTAGCGGCATTTGTGAATCTGGTTTGGCATCTCTATCGATCGCGTCTCAGCCAGATGTGACCCGGCTAGTGCGAGTGGAAGGTGTTTCTGGCAGCTGCTCGGAGAATTGTTCCGTTTTTCACCGTTCCTCACGATTCCCCTGCCTCTTAACCAGGTGAGTAGGTGAATTATTCTTAGTTACTCCTGTGAACGGTGTAATAAGGTTAGACAGTGGCTAGGGAGGAAATTACAAGCGGTTGAAATAAGATGGGTGCGCCTCCGACTGGAAGAAGCTTGCAGTGTGTCCAGTTTTTGTTGACACGTGCCTCCCTCGCCCTCCTCCTGCCCGGCGATGATGCACCTGTCCGCCATTTAGCCTTCAGCCAACCGTGAGCAGGTCGTTGGCTCACGCTCACGCCTCAAATTAAAGATAGAAGCGATATGAGGGACGGTCTCCTGGCATATGTCTTCGTGGGAGAGGGAGTGTTGTTGGAGAGGGGTCGTGGAGGAGGGGTGAGACTCGCTAGATTTTCCGCCGTGTTTACAATTAGCCATAGACCAAAAATGGCTACTGATTATGGCTAAAATTGGCATATAATGATCAAGATGGCCACATTTTGACGCCATATTGATGAAAATTATATGAGTGGGTTCGAGGGGCTGTATGTTAAGAGCGCTATATTTCCGCTATGTTGACAAATTGATTATATTGTGAGAAAATGGCTATGAGTTGGGGCTAAAATAAAAGCAAAAAAAAAAAAGTTATGGTTAATTTTATGCAATTTTTGGAAGCTTTTGTGGTGATGAGGTGAAAAGCGCTAGATTGACGCTCGTTATATAAATCGTTTAAAAAAATAGAAAATCTCCTTCAGTACTCAACCATTGATAGAATTTGGGGAAAATATGTAATTTGTGGTTAAATTTAATAATGTCTGGTATGAAAAATTACCTTCTGGATCAATATCTATATTTTTGAGTAGTCGATAGCAAGTTAGGCTAAATTTTGAAATACAGACGGTTATCACCATATTCAACCATTGATAGAATTTGGGGAAAATATGTATAAATTGTGGTTAAATTTAATAATATCCGGTATGAAATTCTACCTTCTGGATCTATATCTATATTTTTTGGGTAGTCGATAGCAAGTTAGGCTAAATTTTGAAATACGGTTTAAATGAAAATCCGTTGAAATAATTTAAAATGAACAAAATCGAAACTTAGGCATGACCAGGGAATTTGTTAGATAAATTTATATATATATTTAAATTGCTGTTCCCCCTAGTTAGGGTGCCACAAGTTTTATCGCGAAAATGATATATATATTAATGTGGAAACGTTCTACTTATCGCTAAAATAAGAGTAACATTTCAAAAATTACCCGAGAATTCAAACACTTGGCTAACAACTTTGCTGCTTGGTTGGTGTATAGATAAATTTGTGATATTTTTAGGCGCTTGGTGCTAAGTACGCTGAAGTTGCCAGGTAAGTTCCGGTATTTCAGTACTAACATCCTTTTTATTGTTATATTTAAGGAGACTAATAAGTAACAAGAACAATTTATTCGTTGTCATCGTAGGCTGGCCCAATTACCGGTTTTGCTTACGTTTGAAAATGTTATTCGTTTTTCTGTAAATCTCTCTCTCTCTCTCTCTCTCTCTCTCTCTCTCTCTCATATACCTCTCTACTCCATCCCTCCATCTCATCCTCGCTCTCTCCCCTCCACTTCAGTTACATATTCTCCTAATTAGTTTCTCCATGCCTTTTAAACTCCACTTCAGCACATACACTTTCCTAATTAGTCTCTCTCCCCGTGCCTTTTTGAAAGTATTAATACACTTTAAACATGTAATCTTACCCCATGCACACCCCTGAGAGAGAGATAAGGAAAGTGAGGGAGCTGAAGTGGAGTTTAAAAGGCATGGAGAAACTAATTAGGAGAATATGTAACTGAAGTGGAGGGGAGAGAGCGAGGATGAGATGGAGGGATGGAGTAGAGAGGTATATGAGAGGGGGGGTGTAAGTTGGGGGGATGGAGAGTGAGGGAGTGTGTTAGTGAGGTGGAGGGGGATAGGGAGGGTGAGACCGAGGATGAGGTGGTGTGATGGAGTAGAGAGGTGTATGAGTGAAGGGGATGTAAGTTGGTGAGAGGGCAGCGAGACGTGAGGGACAGGTCGACGTGGAGGCGATTTGTCTGTGGCCACCCCATGAGGGATTAAGGCGTCTGGCTATAGATCATCGTTTCTAAACCATTTCCGACCTTAGCACGCCCCGTAGAAAGAACTCTCAGTCTAGCATTAGTTACTACACTACTATACACTACTACAGTTACTACATAATTACATTTGCTACACTATACACTGCTACACTATACACTTGCACACTTGCTACACTACTAAACTTACTGCACTATACACTTGCTACACTATACACTTGCTGCACCACTTAAAAAAAAAAAACAATGGATGCCAGTACTAAGGAAAACCGCTAATATTAAACCAAGAAAGCAGCATTTTCCAACACCCCCTAAAATGTAGATTGATAAACAGATAGACAGATAGATAAAAAAGGAATGCTAAATGGGGAACTCATGCAGTAGATCTTTATATAAGGAATTTGAAGGGTTCTGTAATGGTTTAGTGACGCCATGCTGTATTAATCGGTATTTATTTTTATCATTCTGAGATGCACCCAACCTCACTACTACAGGGAGGAATGGAGAGGGAGGGGGAGAGGTGGAGAGGGGAGGGGAAGGGTTAGGGAAGAATGGAGAGGGTGGGGGAGAGGGAAGGGGG
>JAGKTI010004479.1:10182-24535 GCA_018397915.1 Birgus latro
ATTACAGACGATCTGTGCCAAAGAATTGCAGGAATGCATGACTTTATGTTAAAGAATCAATAGACTACTTAAAGTTTCTTCTTCAAACTCGTTTGTACTGATAGGATATGGGATTTTCACGTGCTGCTAATAATACTCGTCTCCCGTCGCCCTGCAAAGCTCCCACCCGATGACACATGGAAGCCATGAAACATTTACACTTAAACAGCCGAATGCGGGGTACTGAACTGGGGTCACAAAGAGTATATGTTTATTGAACAAAATATACTCAGAATTACATGATGGATCATTGGTAGAAGTTTTTGTCATACGTCATGTTACACCCTGTATGCCTCACTGATAATGTACCGATAATTCAAACGATTTACAGGTAATACTTAAGGTATGGTACCTTATTACTGGTAATACATTCTAGGTTTTTAATTTAAGGTACTATTTAATTCATTGTACTGGTATATCACTGTCTCGGTTGTTTGGTGCTCACTGACCTAAACTTCACCACAGATGGTTTGGTAGTTTGGGGGATCGTCTTATACGACCGATATGAGCTAAAACCATGAAACTCAGACTGAAATTTGGGGGTCGTCTTATCTGAAGGTCGCCTTATCTGCCGAGATATATGGTAGATGTATTTGCCTTGTAAATCAATATTTATGGAAAACAAAAGTTTATCACGGCAAGTTGTCGAGGTAGAGGCAAAACACATCCACTGACTGTAGGAAATTTCCACTCTGAATTATGATTTTTTTATAAGTAGTTAATTTAAATACAAATTTTTTATCAGATTTCATATACAGTAATTAGATGTATGTGAGCCTTTATGGTGGTAGAAGTTATACCATTTTCCAGTTAAAAGTGCCAGTTCGGTAAATGACTGTCAAATCAGAATTTCGTCACAACCACAATATGCCATCGTGCTTATTCTCTCTCAGTTCATCTGACAGGTTGTGCATCTGTGTTTGTTCTGCTTGTTTTTGTGGTTCTGTTAATCAACTCCTTTCTTTATCCCTGTGAAAAATGGGTCCTGAGTGTGCTGCACAGGATGCATTTTGTGTGTGTGTGTGTGTGTGTGTGTGTGTCTGATGCTGGGCATAGGCTTCACAGCCTGATATCAAGGCCCAGCAGTCCTCCTACATACCATGCACCTCCACATGTCACCACTTTGGCGCTAACACCCACCGTCCATATTGAATACACGCTAGGGCTGTCTGACAAGACTGGTATATTGGTATTTGCGGGGGTATTTTTGCAACATGTCGGCTGGTCTTCAGTAAAGCTTGATTTAATGAAATTCAAATCCTTAAACTGTTCCCTGGCCCAGCGGGGATTTGAACCTGGGTCCATTAGTTCTGCAGGCCACTTCTCTACCGATTAAGCCACTGCCTCCCCCTGCTAGGGAGCCTAAGTAGCAGAAGAAAGTGATGTCACTGGAAGATAAAGTGAAGTTGCTGAACGTGGTGTGAGAGAGGCAGTTGTTCGTAGCTGTCAGGCGGCCCTGGTCGTTTCAGTGTGAGTCATTTAGGCTGTAACATCCAAACAGCTTAATCAACATATGGCCTAAATTTTAGTGTATGTAGCTTCAATAACAAAACTTCATCAAGTTGATATTGCTGAAGTTAGTTAGGCTAGGTTAGTTTAGGTTGTGGCGTAAATGACTTACGGCTTGACTCCACCGTGGTTGTCGGTGTCAAATGACGCTTGGCCGATCAATGGCCAGTGGCGTCGTTTGAGTGCGGCCTATAAAAAACGGTGAAAATTTTTGGGAAGTGAATGAACGTTCTGAATGTCTTCAGACTGACCTACACTACACTCTCATACACCCCATCAAGCAGTTCAGAGCATGTTGCTGTGATGAGTGGATTTTCGATTTTTTCACTTTCAGCCATGCCTAAACAAGCACAACTACACCCATTATCTCAACCCAGGCAGAAAATATTATCTTTCTTCTCTTTTGCAAAACACACACAACCATCTGTTTATGATTATGAACTAATAGGGGAACAAACAAAAAAGACATGGTAGTAAGTGAAAAATACATTTTCGTCTTGGTATCTTCACCTATTTGCTCAAGTTTGTTGTAATGGTTTGGATTATTCGATGCAGTGCTACTTGTAGAAAACTGTGAAAACTTTCGGGGAGTGAACGAACATCTGAGACGTGAGACTGACCTTCAGTTCACCCTCTCACGTATCCTTGCTCAGTTCACCACCTGCTGCCGTGAGGTGTGGGTGTATGATTTTTTCACTTGTGGCCATGCCTAAAAACACATTGTTACACCCATTATCTCGGCCCAGACAGAAAATATAATCTTTTTCCTCCCTTGCAAAACACACACAACCATCCAGTTTACAAGACAGCAACATATATTGCAAGTGTAACAAGGTAAAATGAGAGAAAGGTGAACGTGTTATCATGGAAAAAGTACGTTTTCCCTCACCTGTAAACGTATTTATTTCTGCTTTATCTCTGTATTCGTAATAATTAGACATATTCATTGTTTTGAAACTGCATTACGATATATAGTTTTAGCCATGCACATCGTGTGGGACCTGGAAGTTACGACTCAAGTTCCGTATTGCTAATTGGATCTGACCCTCCACTTTCATCTCCCATGGGAGAGCCTAGCCTTGGAGTACATGCAGTTTTCTCATTTAGGACTGAAAATTCTACCCTTTCACGCATTTTTCCAAGCATGGGGACAGCAATAACATAATAAATAACTTGAAACTACCATAAACATATTTTATATAAAAAAGGTGAAAAAATATCCATATTATATATACATTTTTTAAAACCATTCCTAACATATTATGTACTGAAATCATTCGATATCATCATATTTCATATATCCGTATCATTTCAGCATCATTCACAATGTTTTTTTGGGGAAGGGGGGGGAGCAACACTTGCGAAGTTGCACTGAGGCATCACGTATCTGCAGCGGATATCGGTTGCCGATATTTCTGCAACTTTCGCGCTCAATTGCAAGCCACAGAATGGGTGTAGGTAGCTGGGATTTGCATTGTTAGGTGCATCTGAACTTTCTCTTCATTTTGGCAAGAAAAAAAAATGATTTTTGAAACTTCAAAAAATGGCCCCCGTTTTGGCCTGGGGTGCACAAAAAATTCCACCGCATCGGCCACAGAGGGGTTAAATGGCCCGGACCCCTGTCAGGTGCCATTTTGGTGTAAATAAGAGCACAGTGTGTTACATCATTTCATGGGTGAGTAGAGTACACTGTAACCAGAAAGGCTTGTTAGCATCCTGTACTGTCTTATTAGGAAGCATTAATGTGTCATAAAATGCCTTTACAAGTCGCATAGTGGATCTGTAGGTAATAGGAATAGTTAAAACATTAAAATCAGTGGCTTTGTGGTAGGTTTGGGATATTTGCAGAATTCAGTATTTGTGATGGGTACCGCAACATAACCCCGGCGAATATTGGGACCTGACTGTAGTCCTCTTAATTTAACTCTAGATCTGTGGCCAGTGTACAGTTTTCACTTTCTGTTGTCCCTTTTTAACCTCTGTGTTGTTGGTTTCACCCCCATCTATTGTGCTTGGCTTTGGACCTCAGAGACTGCTCCTGAAACATCCAATTCCTCATCAGACTCCATTGTTAGTTTAGTGATTGCCAGATCATCTTCAGCGTAACTCTGTCGCCTCCTTATGTATACATGTTTATGAATTATTAATAATCATTCATCAACACTCAATTTATCTCTTGCTAGCAGCAATATATTATTTAAACCAATGTAGGTATTAACCCACCAGGTTTGCCTGTATTACCCAACCTTGGTGAAAGGCAAATTAGTATGTTACCAGTTATCAGCTTACTGTTTATGAATAGAAGTTACTTTATAGAATCCATTGTATGCATTCGGTACATATTCAGGTTTGATCCAAGTGGGCTTTCTGGTATTTCTGGGTACATCTATGTCTTTGGAATGTCTCTTATATCTTTTTTGTCAATCTAAACCTGTTATCATAAGGACCACAGTCAGTATCATGAAAACTTTTGGTATGTGTTCCTTTTTTCTGGAAAAAAAGAACAAAAAAGAAAAAATGCTGATATTACCCAACCAGCATGCTAATACCTAGTATGGTATGTGTGGAGGCAGTAAATGTGTGACTAATCTGCTCCCTTCTACAATTTAGGACTGTAATTTAACCCTTCGTTAGTCCTGTGGGGTATTCAAATGCGGTTAGTCCCGTGGGTGTTACAACACCCTAATACAAACTAATGTCTTACTAACGCGTAAAATATATTCATACTGCCGCTTCAGCATGTCTCTGCAATCAGTAGTGAAAAGATTGAATGCCATATAGGTGGTGTTTATTAATTTATACTAATAAAATAAAATAAATTATAATAGTAAAAAAATAACAAATGGACTCATATCTCATTTGTCAGGTAAACACACACACAAGAAAATACATTTTGTGATTTTTAAAGTCAGTATAATGGTGAACAATATGCAAAAATAAGATAAAAACCAATCTATATCACAATATGATTTAAATGGTTAGTTTGATTGGGTGACTGGACATGCGGGGCGGGGGGGGGGGGGAAGTGCCCCTCTATCTCTCACTACAGTAGAGGCAGGACTAAACCAATCTACATGCTCCATCCCCTCACTGGATCAGGTGAGTACTGGAACGGAGAGAAATATTAGAATTACCGGCTAGGGAATGTGAGCTTTTAAAATTTGGGGGGCCGCTAAAATACCCCACCTGACTAATGAAGGATTAAGAGAATCTTTTGCAGGCATAGCCTGAGCTTGATTTGTTAATTGAGGATTCAAGCATAGCATAGTAAAGACATACCTGGTCGTTAACAGTACAGTAGTAGATATTCCTGCTTTTTAGGTTAGGCTTTCCATCCTCGGGTAAGGAGTGTCTGATGGCTGTGGTTGGATTTATGTTTTTTAATTTTTTTATTTTTATTTTTTTAGAGAGAGAGAGATATTTGCCATTTTTCATTGGTTTCTAAATACAAAACCGTATTTAAAAAAATCTTTTTAAATCTATTGCTCAGATATTTATAGTGTAGCATTTTTGTTTCAAGTTTTTATTGGTAATGTTTTTTTCAGACTTTTATATTGCTGAGTAGTAGAATTTGTAATACAGTACAGTAGGTAAGTTGTTTTCAGATATGCAACTAAGCTTTTCTGTATTTGTTATTCAGTTTTTCATATTTTTGTCTTCTTGTATGTCAGAAATACAGGTATTTATTAGTTATTGTCTGATGTATGTTATTCATATTCTTTAATTTTTTGAAATCTTGAAGAAACTCACATTATGGCTGAATCGTAGTATATTATGGTATTTTTATTTCATTTTAAAGAAAAAACATAGAGCATCAGGAAGTTAATTGTGGTAGGTGGTGGTGACCCTCATACACTCACTTGATGCAGTGCTGCCTGCATCTTCCTTTCCTTTTCTCATTCTATTCTCTGTGTGTGCCCTTCTCTTCCTACTTCTCTCTCTCCTTCATGTCACTTTTTATTACTCTTCTTTCTGCCTCTGGTGACTCTTCACTGAGTGACAAGCTTAATAGTTTCCTGTAATCTGGGAAACCATTTGCAACTTTGGATGACGAAAACCAATTTTCAGGGTAAAGTGGAGTCTGCTATGGTGCCCCTGTTAACTGGGTGGAGCCACAAACGTAGAACCAGACCTCCACAGTGTTCCCCGCACCTCGCTGTGTGAGGTGCTGTCATCTACAAGGGAGCATTGATTCATTGCATGGGACAGCCCTACAGGGGTGATTTTGTGCTTGTGGTTGATGGATCTGCTTGGCCCGACAGACTGGGGCTGATCAGTAACAGCAACCAGGAAGTTTCGATGAGAGAACTGCATGCAGTGGTGTTCTGCTTTGAGTAGCTAAAATTGTGCACCAGAGCTTAACTCCTAAAAGACGGGTGTCCTCATGTGCTATCTGAGGGTACTGCGGCCAAAAAGGCGGGTGTCCGTATATGTGCTTATACCCCGTCACCCCCTTCCCCCCCAGTCCGTATATGTGCTTATACCCCGTCACCCCCTTCCCCCCCCCATCCCCACCTTCCCACTAGCGAGTCAGTGTCCAGGGCTGCCAACCTAACACAGGCGAGGGACATAGAAGAAGCCAGGTGGCAGGAAACAAAGGAAATTTTTTGGTATATATGTGAACTAAGCTCTGGACTTGAAAACCTTCAGAAAAAAGTAACTGAAATGGCAGGGAACACTATAGGTGAGGTAGAAGAGGTAAAGAGTGATAAGAGATACAATCTATCAAAAACAAAACAAAAAATGAAAAGAAAGGCAAGCACATGAACAACAGTAGTGTGCTGAATAAAGCTAATGAGAACTGTGCTGAAAATGAAAATGAAGCAACTTGCACTGTCAGGGTGCAAGGGAGGGAAGTTACTCTAAAATGCCATAGGCTAATGAACAATGGGATGGAATATATTGAAAGCCTATTAGAAAAGCACGTGGGAGATGACACAATAAAAGTTAGTACGAAGATGGGTGGAAATACAAACTCAGTTTGACATATTATCAAATTTCATAGAAGAGGTAACTGCTGATCAGCTTGACACAGTTAGTTAATATGGATAGCAAGGTTTTAAGTGTAATAGCATGGAACATAAATAGCTTAGGGGTAAGGGAACATGACGTACTCTATTATGCAACAGTGTATGACAATGATATAATCCTCCTCCAGGAGACTGGTGATAAGAATGGTGACTTAAAATTAATGGCTATAAAGCATATCAACTACCTGCAGATGTTGCCATAAAGGGAGTCACAATATATGGTAAAAACTCAGTACCAGCTGAACTCATTGAGCAGTTATATATTTCAGAAGAAGTAGAATCCGTCTCTGTGAATCTATCTATCTGTCGCCAGACGCCTTAATCCCGAAAGGGGTGGCCACAAACAAATCGCCTCCATGTCGCTCTGTCCCTCGCCATTTCACTGCCCTGCTCTCAGCTCACACCCCTCTCTCTCATATACCTCTCCACTCCATCCCTCCATCTCATCCTTGGTCTCCCCCTCCCTCCCCCCCCTCCACCTCACTCACATACACTCTCCTCGTCAGTCTCTCACTCGCCATCCTCTCCACATGGCCAAACCACCTTAATGTGTTTCTCGTAACGCTTCCTACCACATCCACACCACAACGCTCCTTCACTTCCTCATTTGTCTCTCCATGTGACTCCACATTCTCCTCTCAAATAACTCATTTCCATTGCTCTCACTCTTGACTACTGTCCCTCCAACATGGTGCAAGCTTCACTTCCATATGTTAGAGTTGGTATCACAATACTGTCGTGTAGCAGCTTTTTCACTTCCCTGTTTCTTATCACTGCTTTCAAGGAACCAGCAACCTTTCTTCCCTGCTTCACCCTTTCAAGCACTTCACCCTCCAGACTTCCATCCTCACTCATCATACTATCCAAGTTCTTAAATGCACTCACATTCTCCATATCATCCCCATCTAATCTCACTGTACATTCACTGACTTCACCTCTCTTGGAGACCATCACTTTACTCTTCCCTACATTCGCCTTTAGATTCCGTTTCTTACACACTCTCCCAAACTCATCTACCAAGCCTTGCTGCTCCCCTTCATCTTCACTTAACAACACAGTATCATTTGCAAACAACAGTACAGGGAGTTTCCAAACACTGCCTAATAGAATATGAGATTGGTATGATAACTATCAATCAAGAAACTTAAATTCTTGTAACGAGGAAATGATTAATGCCATAGAAGACTCACTGACTTAGAAATGAAGCCAACAAAGAGAAAATTGTGAAGAAAAAACAAGTATGTACACGACAAAGTACAGTACTTCTTGAATGGACACGGATGCTGAAAATTGCGCACAGAAAATAGTTTGACAATGGAAGGTATGACGAAACATAAAAGACGTTGCTGGAGATTGCTAAGTTATGTAGGGAGGCCAGAAAAGAAGCCAGGGGTGATTATTGGCAGGCATTTGCCAACAGAGTAGGAAATCCCTCGAATGTAGGAGAAATTTGGGGTGAAATAAGCAAAAGTAGAGGAAAAGGGACAGGCATCAATACTGTGTAGCACATCCTGACCTGAAAAACTTTGCTGAAGAAGTAATGAGAAAATGGTCAACCAAATCAAGTAACAACTCTGTCCCTGCAGATATCTAAGAGGCCATTAAAAACTTAGAGGACAAGAGAAGAGGGTTAATCATTAGTGCTCTAAATAGAGGTGATAAAACAAATTTTAATAACCAAAGATGAGTTACTTCGGGTTGTTAAACATGGCAAATTCACATCCCCTGGGGAAGACAGTGTGACCTACAAAATATTAAACTGCCTGGCAAGTATGGAGAATAGGCCACTTCTTGATCTGTATAACATGAGTTACCTCGAGGGCTGTTTTCCAAGGGCTTGGAAGAAAGCAGTTATTATTCCTATCCCCAAACCTGGAGGAGGGTTCAGACCAGTCTCACTAATATCGTTCTTTTTTAAAATGGAGAGAATTGTACAGTAAGACATCACTATAACGGACTAATTGGGGCTCAGGCCAGTCCCGAAATATGCGATTTTCCGATAAAAGCGACATCCGGACTTACCCCTGCTAATCTGGACTTTTTCCGATATATCAAACATTAGTCCGGATTGCATCAGTGGTTTTCACCACCATTGCAGTATTGTACTGTGTTATACCTTCACTACATTAATCATATGGTATAATAATACTGTACTGTGCACTGAAAAACGTATCTTTTACTTGTCTTATTGTGGTGAACATAGCTGAAGTTGTCAGGCAGTCCGGACTGCTCTCTGGCTATATTGGACTTTTTCCGATATATAGGAGTTTAGTCCGGTAGCTCCTCGAGTCCGATAAAAAATTCCGGTCTACTGAAATCCGTTATATTAAGGTTTTACTGTATTAGTAAGACTAATGTACGTAATAGGTGATGAACTAAGTAATAATCTGTTTTGTTTCATTTTTGAAGGCTCCAACATGCTTGCATGCGTCGGCCTTGGTTACCTAATGGTGGCTCTCCACGCTGCTCGATCCCTGGCAGCCTCCCTGTTCAGTCCCTTAACCCTTAAGTCACACTTAATGACCTCGTCCCATGTCTTTCTCGGTCTACCCCTCCCGACCCCTCCCCCAATATTAACACTTCTCACCCTCTGTACCCAATTATTATCCCCTATCCTCTCCACATGTCCAAACCACCTCAGCCTACCTCTCCTCATCACAACAGCAATACACTCCAGTCCCATCCTACCTCGCAACTCTTCCATCGTAAACCCAGCCCCCCCCAGGCCTTGCACACAGGGACGCACTTAACATCCAACTAATCATTGTCATTTCTGTACGTTTAAACCTGCGAATATCCTCTTCCTTTACTGCCCAGGTCTCACAACCATACAGCATCACACTCCTAACACATGCTGCATACAAAGACCCCTTAGCACGTAAGAAGGGTCCCCTCAATGTCAGGAGAGGCAACAGCTCCCTAAACTTCTTGCAACCACTTCTCACCCTAGCAACCGAGCTAACTCCAGCCCCACCTCTGGCACATAACATGTCTCCCAAATAACAAAACTCCTCCACACACTCAAGAGACTCACCAGCAAGTTCAACCCTCTCACGCCTAACAATCTCCACCTGCTCTCCCCGACACGCCGCACACATGAAATCAGCATTACCTCGCAGTCTCCCTCTAATATCACTACATCTCTTGTGCACCCATTTATCTCAAACACTACACAAGATGGAATTACTTCCCACACCCTTGTGGCAAACTGCACATGGCCACTCTCCCTCTCCTCTGATTGTACCGCCACCAACCCTAGATATCATCACTTTTGTTTTATTTGCATTTACCCTTAAGCCCTTGTACCCCATACCATCTCTCCACTTCTTAAATCTTTCCTCTGCCTCCTTTTCATTCTCAGCAATCAACACCAAATCATCAGCATACAACATCTCCCATGGGAGTCCATCTCTGAAGTCATGTGAGAGGACTTCAGGCACCATGATAAACAACAAGGGACTCAAAACTGACCCCTGATGCACACAAACATTCACGGAAGACTCATCACTCAAAACTCAATTCTCTCTTACCTGGGTGCGAGCACCCACGTACATGGCCATAACCGCCATAACCAGCCACTCTTCCTACCCTAGCTTTCTCATTGCCCACTTCACCACCTCTCTAGGGACTCTGTCAAAGGCCTTTTCCAAATCAACAAAAACAAAATACAATTCCCTTTTCTTTCCAATATATTTTTCCTGAAGCTGTCGGACAGTGAATATGGCATCAGTGGTCCCCCTGCCTGGCATAAACCCAGACTGCATCTCATCGATATTCACTCTTTCTCTAAAAATACCTTCTAGAACTCTCTCCATTACTTTCATTATCTGATCTAAGAGCTTTATACCTCTGTAATTTCCCCTTTCCAGGGCATCACCCTTTCCTTTGTACACATTTACAATTACACTCTTCAGCCAATCATCTGGGACAACACACTCATATATAATCATATTTATCAGGTCAGTGACTAACCTCACCCCAGTATCTCCTGAGGCCTTCAACATTTCGGCAGTCAACCCAGACACACCTGCCGCCTTCCCCACCCGCATCCTGCCTATTGCCTNAGCTTTCTCATTGCCCACTTCACCACCTCTCTAGGGACTCTGTCAAAGGCCTTTTCCAAATCAACAAAAACAAAATACAATTCCCTTTTCTTTCCAATATATTTTTCCTGAAGCTGTCGAACAATGAATATGGCATCAGTGGTCCCCCTGCCTGGCATAAACCCAAACTGCATCTCATTGATATTCACTCTTTCTCTAATCATACCTTCTAGAACTCTCTCCATTACTTTCATTATCTGATCTAAGAGCTTTATACCTCTGTAATTTCCCCTTTCCAGGGCATCACCTCTCCCTTTGTACACATTTACAATTACACTCTTCAGCCAATCATCTGGGACAACACACTCATATATAATCATATTTATCAGGTCAGTGACTAACCCAACCCAATATCTCCTGAGGCCTTCAACATTTCGGGAGTCAACCCATACACACCTGCCGCCTTCTCCACCAGCATCCTGCCTATTGCCTCACTCACAGTAGCAGTGTCAATCAAAGGCCAAGGGCCAAACACTGGATCAGCTGGCTCCAAACCTTCCCTATCCCAATCAAACTCCTCATTCAACAACCGGCTATAATTCTCTCTCCATGCGTCTTTGATATCCCCACTGTTCACCACTACCCTTCTTTCATCATTCTTCACACACTGCTCACCTACAATGTCCCGATTATCCCTCTTCATCTGATTTGCTACCCTAAAAATCATATTTTTCCTTCCTTCATGATTTAGATTATCAAGTAAAAGTCTCTGTGATTCAGACTTCGCCCTGTATACCTCTCTTCCAGCCCTGCGCTTGGCAGCCAAGTACTCCTCCCTGTTACCACCCTTCTTCCATTCCCGGAAAAGCCTTCTCTTCTCCTTAACTGTGGCTTCTACACCCTCGTCCCACCACCAAGTTACTTTATGTCTTGGTGGGCCTCTTGTCCAGCCGCATATTGCATCGGTAACTCTCAAGAGATTGTTCTTAAGGGCTCTATAATGTTCATTAAAGCTTTTATCTACGGCTCCCTGTTCAGCCACCACTCTCCTCATCTCACTATAAAAGACATCCCTTAATGATTTGTTCCCCAGCTTCCATATTTTCCTCCTAGGTACATATGTCCTCCTTCTCATCACTCGTTCCTTTAGCACCATGTCACAAATCAACAGTTTGTGCTGCTGCACACACTCTTCGCTTCCTATAACTTTAACATCCCTCACTAACCTCCTATCAACCCTCCTGACCAGAAAATAATCTATCTGACTACTGTTTCCCCCAGACTTGTACGTAATCAACCGACTCATTCTTTTTCTAAAATGTGTGTTGCACACAATCATGTCCATAGCCTCCCCAAACTCGAGTATTCTTTCCCCTTCCGCATTCCTCACACCATTTGCACAACCTCCATGGTCTCCTTCATAACCTTGAGCTGCTTTACCCACATGACCATTTAAATCCCCTCCCAGAACCACTACCTCATCATCGCCCATACCACTTACTCACGTATTAAATCATCCCAAAATCTATCCTTCTCTGCGTCATCCAATCCTACCTGTATGGTTTTATTAAAGGTAGAGGTGTTTGGGAGACGTTATGTGCCGGAGATGGGGCTGGGGCTAGCTCGGTTGCTAGGGTGAGAAGTGGTTGGAAGAAGTTCAGGGAGCTGTTGCCTCTCCTGACATTGAGAGGACTCCCCTTATGTGCTAAGGGGTCTTTGTATGCAGCATGTGTTAAGAGTGTGATGCTGTATGTGAAATGAGACCATGGCTTTTAGTAAAGGAAGAGGATATTCACAGGCTTAAATGTACAGAAATGACAATGATTAGGTGGATGTGCAGTGCATCCCTGTGTGCAAGGCCTGGTGAGGCTGGGTTTACGATGGAACAGTTGAGAGGTAGGATGGGACAGGAGTGTATTGGTGTTGTGATGAGGGGAGGTAGGCTGAGGTGGTTTGGACATATGGAGAGGATGGGGGATGATAATTGGGTGCAGAGGGTTTGTTTCATTTTTGAAGGCTCCAACATGCTTGCATGCGTCGGCCTTGGTCACCTAATGGTGGCTCTCCACGCTGCTCGATCCCTGGCAGCCTCCCTGTTCAGTCCCTTAACCCTTAAGTCACACTTAATGACCTCGTCCTATGTCTTTCTCGGTCTGCCTCTCCCAACCCCTCCCCCAATATTAACACCTCTCACCCTCTGTACCCATTTATCATCCTCCATCCTCTCCACATGTCCAAACCACCTCAGCCTACCTCTCCTCATCACAACAGCAATACACTCCAGTCCCATCCTACCTCTCAACTCTTCCATCGTCGTCGTCCCCCCCACCCCCACCCCGCAAGGCCTTGCACGCAGGGACACACTGCACATCCACCTAATCATTGTCATTTATGTACGTTTAAACCTGCGAATATCTTCTTCCTTTACTGCCCAGGTCTCACTACCATACAGCATCACACTCCTAACACATGCTGCATACAGAGACCCCTTAGCACGTAAGGAGAGTCCTCTCAATGTCAGGAGGGGCAACAGCTCCCTTAACTTCTTCCAACCACTTCTCACCCTAGCAACTGAGCTAACTCCAGCCCCACCTCCGGCACATAACATGTCTCCCAAATAACAAAACTCCTCCACACACTCAAGAGACTCACCTGCAAGTTCAACCCTCTCACGCCTAACAATCTCCACCTGCTCTCCCCGACACGCTGCACACATGAAATCAGCATCATCTCGCAGTCTACCTCTAATACCACTACATCTCTTTTGCACCCATTTATCACAAACACTACACAAGATGGAATTACTTCCCACACCCTTGTGGCAAACTGCTCATGGCCACTCGCCCTCTCCTCTGATTGTACCGCCACCAACCCTAGATATCATCACTTTTGTTTTATCTGCATTTACCCTTAAGCCCTTGTACCCCATACCATCTCTCCACTTCTTAAATCTTTCCTCTGCCTCCCTTTCATTCTCTACAATCAACACCAAATCATCAGCATACAACATCTCCCATTGGAGTCCCTCTCTGAAGTCACATGAGAGGGCTTCAAGCACCATGATAAACAACAAGGGACTCAAAACTGACCCCTGATGCACACCAACATTCACGGAAAACTCTTCACTCAAAACTCCATTCACTTTTACCTGGGTGCGAGCACCCACGTACATGGCCATAACCACCCTAACCAGCCACTCTTCCTACCCTAGCTTTCTCATTGCCCACTTCACCCCCTCTCTAGGGACTCTGTCAAAGGCCTTTTCCAAATCAACAAAAACAAAATACAATTCCCTTTTCTTGCCAATATATTTTTCCTGAAGCTGTCGAACAATGAATATGGCATCAGTGGTCCCCCTGCCTGGCATAAACCCAAACTGCATCTCATTGATATTCACTCTTTCTCTAATCATACCTTCTAGAACTCTCTCCATTACTTTCATTATCTGATCTAAGAGCTTTATACCTCTGTAATTTCCCCTATTCCAGGGCATTACCCTTCCCTTTGTACACATTTACAGTTACACTCTTCAGCCAATCATCTGGGACCACACACTCATATATAATCATATTTATCAGGTCAGTGACTAACCTCACCCCAATATCTCCTGAGGCCTTCAACATTTCGGCAGTCAACCCAGACACACCTGCCGCCTTCCCCACCCGCATCCTGCCTATTGCCTCACTCACAGTAGCAGCGTCAATCAAAGGCCAAGGCCCAAACACTGGATCA
>JAGKTI010004479.1:34286-50373 GCA_018397915.1 Birgus latro
TTCATTTATGCAACTGGTCAGCTCTGGAACTGTCTTCCTCTGTCTGTATTTCCTACTTCCTATGATCTCCAGTCTTTCAAACGCAGTGTGTCCAGGCATCTCGAATTGAACGGATCTTGAATTTGGCTCTCTTTTGTACTGTTTTTGCTTTTTCTTGGAAGGAACAGTATGCAGGCCCATGGCCTTTGGTTCGTTCTTCCTTGCATAAAAAAAAAAAAATATAAATAAACTCTTCCCTTCCTGAAACCTCCTTGTTCTTCTCCAACTAATTCCTCAGGAATTTCCCTAACTCTGTCAATAAGTATCCTACCATATACTTTTCTTATTACTCTGAGAAGGCAGATGCCCCTATGATTACCACATACTGCTTTTTCCCCTTTTCCTTTGTACAGAGGAATAATTCTACCTGACTTCCAATCCTCCGGGACTGTACCCTCTTCCCAAGCCAATCTGCACACCTTCCACATCCATTCTATTACTATCTCTCCCCCATGCTTCAGCATTTCACCACACACTCCATGAATTCCTGGGGCTTTCCCCATTTTAACTTTCTTCAATGCTTCCACCACTGTTCCTCTGAACTGTCTGCTTGCATCCCTCCACCTCTATGACGGGCACGTAGTACCCGTCTAGCAACAAACTCTCATCCCTTTTCTGTCCAACTCTCTAATGCAAGAGTTAAACATTACTTCCAGTCCTTCATTTATCCAGCTGGTCAACTCTGGAACTGTCTCCCTCTGTCTGTATTCCCTGCTTCCTATGATCTCCATTCTGTCAAACGCAGTGTGTCCAGGCATCTCGAAATTGAATTTGGCTCTCTTTTGTATTGTTTTTTCTTTTTCTTGGAAGGAACAGTATGCGGGCCCATGGCCCTTGGTTCCTTCTTCCTTGCATTAAAAAAAAAAAAAAAAACTTCCATCCTGGTGATTTCTTCCTCTCTTCTCACAACCCTCCTTCTTGCAGCCATTCCCCAGCCACTTATACTTGCATTACTTTCATTCTCTGTGTTCAACAATTCATTAAAGTGTTCTCTTCATCTGTTTACTTTTCTCCCTTCTCCACTTGTAATCTAACATTTTTATCTTTCACACCCCCACTGACTTCGTTGGCACCCTGTCTAGCTCTCTTTACATCCTTCCAAAACATTTTCTTACATTCCCTCCACTTTACACTCAAATTCCTTCCAAATTCCTCTTCTTACTCTCTCTTACTAATCTTTTCACCTCTCTCCTCCTCACTATATATAACTCTCTCGTCCGTCTCTCAGCTTTTTCGTCGCCCCTGTTCCTCATCCACTCATTATATGCTTTCTTCATTTGTGCCACAGCCTCTCTCAGCTCTTCAGTCCACCATGCTGTTCCCTGAATCCCCTTTCATCTTCTCTTCACCCCACACACCACCTCACATGCTGCACAGATTTCTTCTGTGAATACCTTGCACACACCCTGCACGTCCCCCGTCTGCTCAAATCTATATCTACATCTACCCAATCGCTCCTCCACTTCCCTTTTATATTCAGCCTTTATTCCATCCTCTTGTAACTTTTTTACCCTCCTTGTAACAAATGCTTCCTCCTGTCCTTCCCTTCTTCTCTTCCTCCATCTTGTTTAGATTCTGATTCTGGTCACCACCAAGTGGTGGTCAGAAAGTCCATTACCCCAACCTCTATATACTTTTGCATCCGTTACACATCTTCTTATCCTTTCATCCACTCACACATAGTCAATCATTGCCTTCCGTTCATTTATTCCTCCATCCTCTCTTCTCACCACTCGCCATGTATACCTATGGATCATTTTGTGCCTGAAGAGGGTATTAGCTACCACCAGCCCCCTCCCAGCACAAATGGCCACTAAAGCACTGCCATTCTCATCCATCTCTGCAGACACACCCCACTCACCAACCACTCCATCCACCTTCTCATTCCCTACTTTTCCATTCATATCTCCAGTCAGAAACACTCTCTCATTCCTTTCAGACTCTTCCAAACAGGCTTCCACATTTGTCCAGAACTCTTTTCTCACTCTACTTACACGATCTTGCGTTGGCGCATAAACGCACACAATTGCCCACATTTGTAGTCCAACTTTCACTCTTACCCACATAATCCTTGACCCAACTGATCCATACTCACTTACATTTTCCTTCCACCTGTTGCTCACAACAATACACACTCCCTCTTTCGCCCTCTCATTCTCACCCACTCCCACACATATACTCCATCCACATTCCCATTCTCTCACACTCTCACCTCGCCATTTAGTTTCAGTTTTTCCACATATATCCACTTTCGAACTCTCAAGCACCTGTACAATTTCTCTCTCTTTCACCTCATCATTCATACCCCTTACATTCCAAGTCGCGATCTTTACCTCATCCTTTGTCCAAAAAATGAGTCTTATAATAAATGAAAATAAAACTAAATTTGGAAGGAATTTGAGTGCGAAGTGGAGAGAATGTAAGAAAATGTTCCGGAAAGAGGTAAAGAGAGTTAGACAGGGTGCCAAAGAAGCTAGTTGGGGTGTGAAAGATAAAAATGGTAGATTACTAGTAGAGATGGGAGAAAAAGTAAAGAGATGGAGAGAACACTTTAATGAATTGTTGAACATAGAGAATGAAAGTAATGCAAGTATAAATGGCTGGGGAATGGCTGGGAGAAGGAGAGATGTGGGAAAAGAGGAAGAAATCAGTAGGATGGTATTTGTGGAAACGATGAAGAAAGTTAAAATGGGGAAAGCCCTATGAATTGATGGAGTGTGTGGTGAAATGTTGAAGTATGGGGGAGAGATAGTAATAGAATGGATGTGGAAGCTGTGCAGATTGGCTTGGGAGGAGGGTAGAGTACCGGAGGGTTGGAAGTCAGGTATAATTATTCCCCTGTACAAAGGAAAAGAGGAAAAAGAAATGTGGTAATCATAGGGGCATTTGCCTTAGTGTAATAGGAAAAGTATATGGTAGGGTACTTATTGACAGAGTCAGGGAAATAACAGAGGAATTAGTTGGAGAAGAACAAGGAGGTTTTAGGAAGGGAAGAGGTTGTTTAGATCAGATATTCATTCTTAGATCTTTATTGGAAAAATTTCTAGAGAAGGGCAAGAAGTTGTTTGCAGCCTTCATGGATCTGGAGAAAGCATATGACAGGGTGGATAGACAAGGATTGTGGAAAGTTTTAAGAACATATGGAGTAGATGGGAAGTTGTTGAAGGCAGTGAAGAGTATGTATTAGGTGCCGAGGCTGCAGTGCGTGTGGATGGTGAACTGAGTGAATTTTTCCATTTGAGGGTTGGATTGAAACAAGGATGTGCCATGTCTCCGTGGTTGTTCAGTCTGTATATGGATGGGGTTATAATAGAGACAAGGTAGGGCAGTGGATGTTGGAGCAGCCCTAGTGAGAGAGGGCAGTGTTTGGAAACTCCCTATACTGTTGTTTGCAGATGGTACTGTGTTGTTGAGTGAAGGCGAAGGGGAGCAGCAAGGCTTGGTAGATGAATTTGAGAGATTTTGTGAGAAACGGAATCTAAAGGTGAATGTAGGGAAGAGTAAAGTGATGGTCTTTGAGAGAAGTGAAGTTAGTGAAATGTACAGTGAGACTGAATCGGTAGGATATGGAGAATGTGAGTGAATTTAAGTACTTGGGCAGTGTGATGAGTAAGGATGGAAGTCTGGAGGGTGAAGTGCTTGAAAGGGTGCAGCTGGGATTAAAGGTTGCTGTTTCTTTGAGAGCAGTGATAGGAAGTGAAAAAGCTGCTACATGACAGTATTGTGATACCAACTCTAACGTAAGGAAGTGAAGCTTGGACCCTGTTGGAGGGACAGAAATCAAGAGTGAGAGCAGTGGAAATGAGTTATTTGAGAGGAGCACGTGGAGTCACATTGAGAAACAGACTGACAAATGAGGAAGTGATGGAGCGTTGTGGTGTGGATGTGGATGTGATAGGAAGCGTTAGGAAGAACACATTAAAATGGTTTGGCCATGTGGAGAGAATGGAGAGTGAGAGACTGACAAGGAGAGTGTATGTGAGTGAGGTGGAGGGGGGGTTAGGGAGGAGGAGACCAAGGATGAGCCGGAGGGATGGAGTGGAGAGGTATATGAGAGAGGAGGGTGTGAGCTGGGAGCAGGGCAGTGTGAAATGGCGGCGGACGGATTGACATGGAGGTGATTTGTTTGTGACCACCCCTTATGGGATTAAGGCATCTGGCGATAGACAGATAGATAGAAAACTAAATTTCATTGTTGAGGAAAGACTAGCAAACATATATCAGTGAATAAAATAACAGAGATAGTAAACAGTTACGGTATAAATATTTGGGAATGTACATAGGGTACACTGCAGAGGCCAAGGAGGCTGAGGTAATTTATGTAACTACAGAGATAGCCCGATTATCCGGGCTATATGGTGTGAAGGGGTGACTGAATAGTTTGAAATCACGATTAATCTGGCGGAAACAAATAACAAATACTGTTAGACTAATTTATTTACCGGTAAATGTACACTTAACTTAGCAGAAAGACCTTACCAAATCTTTGCATATGCATCCTGCTTGTTTCTGTATTTTTATAGCTTCAGTTTGGTAAATTTCTTTATCTTGCTGAAAAATTTCCTCCCTATTATTATCGTCACGTTCCTGAAGCTGTACAGTCGCGTTCTTGAGTCCTGATACACATGTAGTTGTCTTGTCTGCTGTTGTGTCCACCGTTGGTAGGATGTTGAACTGTTTCACTTGCTAACCGACCAAATTATGTTCAGTGTATCAGTCAGTAAGCACAAAAGTTCCATATTCCAAAAGCAGTGAGCACTGCAATAGACAACAAACACACCTGTGTATCGGGACTCATGAACGTGACTGTACCTATGATTGTTTCCAGCGCAATGGAAGAAACTCAACATATTCAAGTGTGGATTTCGTTTCCCAACTTCCAAACTAGAGATTAAGTTAGGTTAAATTATTAAGTGCAGTTAAGCTAATTTAGGACAGGTTTGGTTAAACAATGAGAACAGAACAGTAACTTCTGCCAATACGTAAACTAACAACAAGAGTTGTCACACCAGCAGAACAGCTAAAAACAACGGAGAAACAGATTTAACAAATGTTTATTTGCCAACGCAGAAATAATCAGAAAAACATAACAGAATATCAGGATGAACTGATTTGGTAAGGTGCTTTTACTGCTTACAGTAAAGCGTATGTTTAGCCCCCTTAATGGTAGTGAGTTCAGAAATTTGCGTGCTCCCGTGGCGGGCCTTGGAACCATTTTTTTTAAGTTCAAAAATCAGTTTCTTTTTCTTACAGATGTGGTAAGACTCGTCTGGTGCACTTTTTATTTTTTTTTTTGTCCCTAAACCCATCTTCTGATTTGCTATGAATCATGAAAGAATAAAATTTGGTTGCATGTTACATTAGCATTAAAACATATTGACGAAAACATCTGGGATGAAGTGACTGCCTGGCTGTTTGGGATGGTACAGCAGGTTTATATAACCATACCAGTGACCTTCGTTCCCTTCCCATAATTGTTCGCAGATTTTATAGCTCCCTAACTCAACGTCACTGACGCCGGTACAGTAATGGATTGTTCAAGGATGGCAGCTATGAAGGGGGTGATGGAAATACATAATTATTTGTATCAATACTGTCTCAAACATACACATAACAACGAATGAAGAATGAGTGGTAAATGTATACTCAGCTGTATGCTCTTTCGGTCTGAAATGTGTTGGGAACCGTGACATTGAACAAAGAATGTGGGATGCTAACTTATGAGAAGACATGAGACAAAAGTTTTTTTTTTTTTTTTTGACTAGTAAACATTTTTGCTCCATTTTGTCCCCTTAAATTGTGAAATCTATAAATTTTCGTGTAAGCATACAGCCTAATGACCTTGCCAAGTCAATTTATATTCCTCTTGTTTGTTTTCTGTATTTTTCTGCCTATTTTGAGGGTGGTAAATTACCTATCTCTCGCAGAAAGATTTCGTCTCTTATTATCATAATGTTCTTAAGCCTTACCTACTAGTGTTTTCGGCATAATGGAAGAAACTTACTCAAAATTAAGGGGCATGTTACATTAGCTTTTAAACATATCGGCAAATACATCTGAGAGGAAGTGACCCCCTGGTTGTTTGTGACAGTAGAGTAGGGTCGTGTAAACATATCAGTGACCTTCGATTCCATCCCATAATTGCTCGCAGTTTTTTAATAGCGTTTAACTCACTGTCACTGACACCGATACAGTAGAGCATCGTTCAAGGCCGACAGCTATGAAGGGGTTAATGGAATACATTATTGTTTGCATCAATACTCTCTCTCTCACACACACACACTTCAGAACGAACAAAAGAATGAACATAATGCACACTTAACTGAGAGACAGAAATAACTGTATGCTATGCCAGTCTGAAATGGGAAGCGCAATTTCTAACGAAGATTGTGAAACTGAATTCAAACTTAAGAGAACACATGAGATGGTAGAGTAATTTTTTCTGATTAGCAAACATTTCTGTTCCATTTCGTCCTCTAAAAATGTGAAACCCATAAATTTTTGTCTAAGCATACAGCCTAAAGACTTTACCAGTTCAATTCATATTCCTCTAGTTTGTTTTCTGTATTATTCTACTTTGAATTTGGTAATAATGACCTTCTCTTGCTGAAAGATTTCCTCCTTTATCATCATCACGTTCTTTAGGCCGTACCTATGACTGTTTCCGGCATAATGGAAGAAACTTATTCAACATAATAAGAAGTGGATTCAATTATAAGTGGAGCCCAGGTTAGGATAGGTTGAATTATTAGGTAGTTAACCTCTTCATTACTGAATTCCACATATGTATACTCCTGCATACATAAAAAAAGTTCGACTGAGTAACCGAATTCACTCATGTATACGGGTGTATACATGAGATAGATAGGGACACGGGCGTATACATGAGATAGATAGGGACACGGGCATATACATGAGATAGATATGGACATGCAGGGGAGCTAAATACTCGGTTTGGGCTGAAATAATGATGCCACTTGTTGTGACTGAATGGCAACCAGCTATGATATCATGCACCCCTGTAATGGCTCTGGCATGTGTCATAGATTTATGCCAATGAGCTCAATTTGTTTGGGGGCATATTGTATAATATATATTTTGATTTTATTATATACAGTAGGCGCGGAAAGTGTTGACGCCATCTTAAAAAAAGAAAACATTCTTGTGGTTAGCAAGGAGAAACAAATAAATTAACACTCACCATTGAATTTAGTATTTACTGCCATTCCCTTTCACCTTTATTATCTTCTTAAGGCGTCTGGGGAGACTGATGGCGTAGTTTTGCAGAACAGATGGACTAAAACTGCTCCATAGCTGCAGCCTCAAGTTTAGGCAAAGATGATGTGTCCATACTACGCAGCTGCCGCTTCATGTGCGCCCATAAATTCTCAATGGGATTGATATCTGGGCTGTTTCTGGGCCAATCTCGAATAAAGGGAACCTCACAGTCTGTTAGCCACTGTTTCACTGACTTTGCAACATGTGCAGGGGCAGAATCTTGCATAAATACTCTTGCCTTGGTTTTATCAAAAGAGTCACTTAAAACATCACATAATAGCTCCAAATAATTGTTCTGGTTCACTTTTTCATTTGCAGGTAGAATTACCAACCTACCAACACCATAATATGTAAAGCAGCCCCAAGCCATGAGTGAGGCTGGGTATTTAACAAACTTGGAAGTGTACTTAGGATCCAGGGGGTCACTGCCTGGTTTGCGGTACACTCGTGATGAAGGGGTACCAGTGACAGTAAATGTTGACTCATCACTCCAAAGCACAGTTTTCCATTGCTCCTCACTCCAGGCAAGATATTTCTTACAAAAATTTACTCTCTTTTTCTTCTGAAGTGCAGTTAGCAGTGGTTTTTTACGAGCACAAAAACTCCTGTAGCCCAGATCGTCATGCAACAGCTGCTGCACACTTCTGACAGACACATCTGCCAGCAACTGTGGGTTCTTTTCTTTTAAATCCCGTGCTGTTAGCCTTGGATCCTTGCTAACTTGCCTTGAGATCAGCTGACGGGTCCTGAAGGTTGTCTTACGAGGTCTCCCAGGCTTGGGAAGTGGAGTGGGAGGAATGGCCTCCCCACTGTCCTTGAACCGCTTCACCAGTCTCTGCACTGTCCTCAGTCTAACACCATCTGATTTGCAATAAATGGGAGTTTGTGGCCAGCTTTGTATAAAGTAATCACTTCCACACGTTTGTCCTTGCTTGTGGTTACTTTAGGCATGATGAGAATGTGGTAGGTAACCAAATAACTGTGTTATTTGAGTCAAAACATGCCCTCGTGGTGCATCACACACAGAGACAATCCTCCTCCTGTGGCTGCCCAAACATTACTGAGCCTGCTCCTGTGGTGCCAAACCTATCAAGCAGGGTTGCCAGCTCCCATTGAAAAAGCGTCAGCTCATTTCGCATCACAGGGGAGGGTAGTATTGACCCTACTTCACTTAACTCGAAAAAGAATGACGTCGGCAAAAAAAGTCAATACTTTCCGCGCCTACTGTATATATGCTTATATAATGTGATATAATATAGAACAAATGTGATTGTTGGTATCAGCTCATGGCTGCCTAGCAACGAGTACGGCGTTGCTGTATCTTCGGGTGGGGGGAGGGAGGGAGGGAAACACGTGCTTACATGACAGTTACCCCATTTCCTCGTGATAGGAAATACACAGGATTGCCATGGCGTCGTCTGACAGTGAAAGTGATGTGGAAATGGAATGGGATAGTGAACTGGAGGGGTCAGATGACAGTGAGACTCAGTCTGACTCAGACGAAGCTTACAAGTGGAGTGAATGGGAAATCCGGTTTGAGGGGGGAGCGGGGAGCGGCCGGGGGTTGGGGGGGGTAACGAAGGGGTTAAGCTAGTTTAGGCTAGGTTAGGTTATCAGTCACCTAACCAAACTCCACCTTGCCATCCATGTTATCAAGTTGTGAGCAGGAGGTGTGGGTGGGGGGACAGACTCACGCTCATTTACCCGTGCCTTGCTCGCTTGCTACCGGATGCTTTGTGTTTAAACCGGAGCTATCGTACGAATAAGTCTATGTATTACTGTACCTCTGAACCATTCAGTCACGGCCCGGATATACCGAAGGCTGGATAATCCGAGCCTGGATAATCGAGCTTTCACTGTACATAGTATAAGGCACGAATGGAACCCTTGAGGTCCCTGTCCTGAGGTGGTGACGAGGTCGGTGTTCCTGTATTCACAGTGCTTTATGTAAGCACTATGAAGTCGGTCATAGATTATGCCAGTCCTATCCTCTTTTGCCTTGACGAAGGAAGATTTGAGAAACTCAAAAAGTGCAAAACAAGTGCATGGGAATCATACGAAATTGTCCAAAAAATACCATGATAGACACCTTGAAACTTGAGTTAAGTCTGCCTAGTTTAAAAGACAGAGTGGAAGAACTACAAATTATTGCTGGCATCAGGCACACAAGAACAACTGGCGGTCATGAATTACTCATGTATGGGACTACTCGAGCCGTATACGAACCTTCTGGAAGCAAAGGAAAAGAGGATTTATAAAGCATCTTATACAAACACTGCAAGAATATGATGGATTAAGACTGTGTACAGAGGGGTAAGTTCACATAACCACCACCGTGGCAAGATGGAAGGGTTAAAATAGACCGCACCTGTGACAAAGAAAGAACAAATGTGATCATGCGTTACTAAAGGAAGAATATGAAAAGAAAATTAAAACAGTTGGCTTAGATGACATCTCCTTCATTTTTGTAACAGCTCAGTTCTACCAAATGGGGAGGCGGGATGTGGAATCCTTATTAGGGACTACATACTGGAAATGGACAACTGGGCAGAGACAGAACACGGTTATAGGCTGAGTGACAATACATCATTAACACAGGCTGAATTATACACAGTTCTGCATGGGCTGAATGCTATAAGAAAGGGTAAAGGCGATGTGTGCATCATTATGGACAGCAGGGGAGCACTAGAATCTCTTAATAGTAAAACACCAGTGATGGAAAGTTTAGTTATGCAATGTAAGAACATCATACACAAACTTAAAATGGTAGGGAGAAAAGTAATGTTCATGTGGATTGCATCTCACATAGGTGTAGATGGGAATGAAAGAGCTGATAATACAATAGCCAAAAGTGCGACCACCAAGTGTGAGCTGACCATGAGATAAGTGAGGTCTTGTACCATGAGACAAGTGAGGACTTGTACCATGAGACAAGCGAGGACTTGTATAAGAAACTTCCAGGAAGAAATTGAAAGAGAAAACATGATCAGAAAATATCAAACTATACCTAGTGGTACTATGGACCACTGCACTGCTGTAGCAAAAGGTACCACTGTTACCTATGGGAAAAACACCAGCAAATGGAAGGACTCCGTATGCACTAGGTTGCGACTAGGCTACAAAAATTATTGGGAACTAGGAAAAAGTAGCCAAAATTATGGCAGTAGGTTCAGATTACGTGACAGTCCAAGATCTCACATGCTGCTACACTATGTATTATATTGTAAACACTAGATAAGTACAGGAACAGCAAAATAAATGAGGTGAAAAAACAGATCATATGGATTTGTAATAATGACAAAATATAGAGCATCCTGAAAGTTTGCAAACAACTAAAGTACATTTTATAAGTGTGTATCATATATTTGTTATATAACAAAAGACATTATAAATGCACTTTGTATGTGACCAAAGAACATGTATGGAGGTGTGATGGGCAAGTAAGCTTGTGTAATGTTGATATAATTGTTTGCCAGCATACATGTTTGTACTTGCAGGTGCACATGTTTTCCGACATCCATGATAGCAAGCTCAAGCTTTTTGTTCACTGTCTATATAATTGTATAGGTTTACTGATTCAATTGCCAAATAGTAATGTATGTGGTAAAACTAGTCTTTGCCTATGGACAGGATTATATAAATCAGTGTAACAATTTCTAGGTCAAGTGCAAAGTACAAAGAACATAGTATGTTTAGAACTAATTATAATTCAATAAGTTAGATGGGGTGGAGACTGCGTATGCACGTTCATATCTTTGAGGTAGTGTAAATATTATTGTAATTTTATTTTTATCAACAAAATTATCAGTCAGTCGATCAGTCAGCCTTCCCACCACCTCCCAGCCATCCCCATGCCCCCTCCCCCTGCACCCATCTCCTATCATGCCCCACCCCCACATCCCCACCCAAAACCACCCCATCCAAAACCACCCACAACCACCCTCCCGACCCCCCTGCACCCCCCGACAAACCCTCACCATATCACACCTGCTGATTCTGCCCGTCCTGAGCGTATGTCAAAACGTTCCAATGCCTGTCTTTTAGGGGTAAAAAAAAAAAAGCATTATTGCATTTTCTGTGTGTTTAGATCATTATAGACATGTATGCTTTAGTCATGTCTTGTGTATGCATTTATATTTATAGGTTTATTTTTGCTTGTTTTCATATAAGTTTATATTTGTTTTCACTTTATTTGCAAATGTATATCCACCTGTCCTACCTCAGTGGCCGTGGCTCAAGCCCCCATCGTAACGGGGATGGACAGTCTCGGAGAAAGTCCAGATCAAAGTCTCCCAAGGCATTAACTTCATCTAAATCAAGGTCACACAGACCTCATTCTCCAGGTGGTGGCAGCAAAAATAGCCAGAGAGCAAGGTAATGATTCAGTCATTTTAGCCTGTGTATTAGAGTAAACTGTACTGGAGAGGGACACCTTCACATTGTGGCACAGATATAACTGGGTACCTCCATTGCCTGGTTATACAAACATCCCTCACCTCCCTTCCTATATCTCAAAGAGAGGAGGGTGGACTGGGGAGGATTTGCAGCTTCATCCTGCAGTCCAGTAAGTTCATGTTGAAATGAGCATGGGGTTACAACTACAGGCATACCCTGATTTCCGGTGGTATTGTGTACCAGTGGGAGTTTTTGGACAGTGAGTTGCCAGATATTGAAGCAGTTTTCCTCATAAAATACTGAAGAAAAGCCAGAGATGCATTCCAGGCCCAAACCCAAACTCTCATATACCTTACTCAGTCAATAGAGACTGACACAACCACCTTAGGTAATGTTATTATCCTCTTAAACAGTATTTTTGCCAAAAAATGAAGTATCAGACATCACATGCAGGAAGGTAAGGTGGCGGGAGGTGTGGTGCTGAGGTGTGTTGAAGGCAGCAGATACAGCAAGAGTGGGGGAGTGGATGTCACGCGGGGCAGGCAGCCAGTGTGCTAAGCGAGGATGAGGGAGGGCGGAGGATTGGGGAGGGAGACAAGTGGGGGTGGGGGAGGGTGGAGGGATAAAGAGGAAGACGAGGGGATGGGGGAGGGCGGGGAGACGGGGATGGAGACATGTCTGGCTGTACTGAGCAAGGAGGGGGATGGAGGAGGGCGGGGGGACGGGGAGGGAGACATGTCTGGCAATACTGAGCATAGAGGGGGATGGAGGAGGGATGGGGGGAGAAGCAAAGGGATGGAGGAGGGATGGGGGGAGAAGCAAGGGGATGGAGGAGGGACGGGGGGAGAAGCAAGGGGATGGTGGGAGGACAGGAAAAGCTGCGTGCATCACCACATCCATGTTCGGACATGCTTGTTTCAAACCTTGGGAGCAGCAGAGTGTTTGGACTAGGGAATTAAAGGCCATTTAGATTGTAGGAATGTTCCCCAATTTCTCTTGTTTGATGTAATGAGTGTTTGGCTATTGGGGTGCCGGATATCGGGATATGCCTGTATTTCTGTTACTAAGGAGAGAGTAAATGTGAATATTACCACAGTATTACTACAAGCTGAGTATATAATCCAAATTATTCCCTTCAGTGTGATGTCTTCCTAGTTTATTTTTTTTATTGCCATAATGTTTTATTTTCCTTTGGGAAAAGCTCATACTGTAGGGGTTAGAAAGTAACTTCTTCAGTAGTGACACTAATTTTCTTGCCTAGTTATTATTCCAACTTTGAGGAGAGCCATCATAGTGAATGTTTTTTTTTTTTTTAAGAATTCATTTTGTTTGGAAAGCTCTTGTTACTTATTTTGGAATAATTTTATGTTACGCTTCCTGGCCTGATCTGTATATATGTATGTATTTGTACACCATGTCTTCATTTTTCACTAAAATATTTAGAAAGTTCGTGGAAGTGAACATTGAACTACAAAAGGATTCTCTTAGTTTGTATGGATTGTAAGCCAAATGTAGATATAATTTGATACCTTTGCATGTAAATTTGCCCCAGGTGAATAGATTAGGTGTGTGGAAGTTCAGTGTGTGGTAAACAAGGTATGGGTAGTTTCTCGAGTGATAGGGGATATATTGATCACTTATTTATAGGAAAGCAGATTGTGAAGAAGGGTTATCAGAAGTGCTAAAAGATCTGGGTTTGGAAATTTTAATATTACAAGGTACGAGCAGAGGTACCCGGCGTTGCCATGCCAAAAAAACGAACACTGTAATCCTAGTTGTTCTAGTTCAGTCTTTCTTTCTACTCCAGAAAGATCATGTACCTCTTATGCCTTTGAAGAGGGATTATAAGATGTCCAGGAACTTTCTGTTTCAGCTTTTGCAGACTAACGCACAGTATTTGTGCACACTTGTTCACTAATACCGGTGACCTAAAATGACCACCTCCGACCGGTGACCTAAAATGACCTCAGAGGTCAACCCCACAGCCTATGTCTGAACCTCAGAGGTCAACCCCACAGCCTATGTCCGAACCTCAGAGGTCAACCCCACAGCCTATGTCCGAACCTCAGAGGTCAACCCCACAGCCTATGTCCGAACTGGAGGTCTAGTTCAATCTTTCTTTCAACTCCGGAAAGGCCATGTACCTCTTATGCTTTTGAAGAGGGATTATAAGAGGTCCCGGAACTTTCTATTTCAGCTTTTGCAGACTATTGCTCAGTATTTGTGTGCACTCGTTTGCTATTACCAGTGACCTCATGACCTCTGACTGGTGACCTCAAATGACCTCAGAGATCAACCTCACATAGCCTGTGTCCGAACTGGAGGTCATGTGAGGCTCCTTGCCAAAAATTGGGCTGCAGGGGTACCTGGCATTGCCCATGTCAAAAAGGCAAACACTACTGGTGATCTCAAATGACCCAGATGGTGTCAGTTCATGGTATACAGTTGTATGGTGTGTAAGAAAATATATAGGTCTGTGGGTCTCTGGGCCTTGGTTTGGGTGTGATTGAAGGACAAAGAAACAATGTGGCTATTTTATGTATATAGATCGTGTCAGTTTGTGGTATACAGTTATATGGTTTGTAAGGAAAACAAATGAATCCTGCAAAGAGTTCTGTGATATGCCAGCAAAGGTACACCCAAGGAAAGTTCCGCATTATACACTCGCTCACCACTTCGAAATAGTAAATGTGAGACAAGTGGTAGCGAAGCAGTAGCCAACATTCATCTATCTGGTAACTGTGTGAGAAGGGTAGGGATGGAAGAGGGAGGGGTAGGAATTATCAGCTCCCCCAGCCTTCCTCCTCCTTTAGCCTCTCCCCTCCCACATAGTGGTACCATATATCTGAGTGTGTGGCTACTGCTTCACTAGTGGTTGTCTCATGCATAAAGATCCCAACTGGCAGGCAGGTGTATAAGGTGGAACTTTCCTTGGGTGTACGTGGATGGTAAGTGCTTTTCAGAAGATAGCTAATGATAATGAATGTTTGAGTGAGTGATTCAAGATTTTTGAGAAGTTTGTGACATGCTCTTGATTGACCCCTTGATACCAGCCTCCCTTCATCCTATCCCTTTCCTACGACTGGGCATAGTTTTTTAATATGGATTTCCCCCCAAATACAGTAAACTCTTCTTAAGTTGAATTGTATGGGGCTGTAGGGTAGTTCGACCTCCAAATTTTCTGACTAACCAGAAATAATTGCAAAACAAACTATAGTACCTCCCTCAATAGTTGCAAATTATATTTGTTTACTTGTTATTTACACTAAAGAAGCATATATAAAGCATTAATAATGAACAATAAAAAGCAAGTTGTTGCATGTCACTGGGTAGGCTAGGATAGGAGGTTGCATAGGTGGAGTGGTGCAAGTCACTTAATTTTGTACAGTTCTGCACTTATTTACATCACTTTACTGTCAGTTAAACTAAAATGTAACATCATCATCACCATCATCATCATCACCATCACCATCCAGACCTCCTTTCCCACCCTAGGGCAGGGTGAGGATCAGCAGTGTCCAGACAGCCCAGTTTTGCCCACTCCAATGGGCCACGTTCCATTCACTCTTCATTCAAGCCCCCGGAATCCTGGCTCTGTCTGATACGTCAAAAGCTTTCACCACATTCTGTAGCATCACATAATATCCAATATCGTCAGTCCGAATGTCATCACGTTAAAGGGGGTGCCAAATCCCTGATCATGCATGTCCTCTCAAGGCATTCATCCAGCCAGCTCAATCTCTTGTTAGTCCCCTGGCCTTACCGACTTCATACCTCTTGTGCTCACACATTCATCAACCATATACCTCCACCTTCTCCTTTCCTGCCTCACCTCCACCCTCCTTCAAATTTGCTCAGATATACCTTTTTCACAACTCTTTTGTTATCCATTCTCGCCACATGACCATACCATCTCGGTACTTTCTCTTCAATTCTGGTGTCCACAGGCTTCCTCACTCTGCATCTTTCATCTATCTATCTATCTATTGCCAGACGCCTCAATCCCGAACGGGGTGGCCACAAACAAATCTCCTCCATGTCACTCTGTCCCCTGCTATTTCACTACCACTCTCCCAACTCACACACCCCTCTCTCATATACCTCTCCACTCCATCCCTCCATCCTCGGCCTCCCCCTTCCTCTCGCCCCCTCCACCTCACTCACATACACTCTCCTCGTCATTCTTTCACTCTCCATCCTCTCCACCTGCCCAAACCAACTTAACGTGTTTCTCCTAACGCTTCCCATCACGTCCTCAACCACACCACAACACTCCTTCACTCCCTCATTTGTTAGTCTGTCTCTCCATGTGACTCCACATGCTCCTCTCAAATAACTCATTTCCACTGCTCTCACTCTTGACTTCTGTCCTTCC
>JAGKTI010004480.1:0-16223 GCA_018397915.1 Birgus latro
ATATGTTCTTTCCAAGACAAATCCTGAGAGAATGAAACCCCTAGCATGTTCAAGGATGATGCAGGACTGAGCTTGACATTATTAAACATTAGCGGGTAATCGTGAGGAAGATTTTGTCGGGTTGATAAGTGTAAGAACTGAGTTTTTGATGCATTAAAAATAACAAGATTATTTTTACCCCAATCAGAGATATGAGCCAAATTAGACATTAGGTGTGCCATAACCTCATCCCTTGTTTGCTGAAGTAACTGCTGAGATGGGCGTTGCGGGAACCGAATGGAAAGGTGAAGGGTGGAATCATCAGCATATGAGTGGATAGGGTTAGATGTACAGCTTAGAAGGTCATTGATGAATAAAAGAAAGAGAGTTGGTGATAGGACAGAGCCCTGAGGAACACCACTATTGATAGGTCTAGGAGAAGAACGATGGCCGTCTACAACAGCAGTAATAGAACGACCAGAAAGGAAGCTAGAGATGAAGGCACAGATAGAAGGATAGAAACCGTAAGAGGACAGTTTGGAAATCAATCATTTATGCCAGACTCGATCGAAAGCCTTTGAGATGTCAAGTGCAGTGGCAAAGCTTTCGCCAAAGTCCCGAAAGGAGGATGACCAGGAGTCTGAAAGGTAGGTAAGAAGATCGCTAGTGGAGCGTCCCTGATGGAACCCATACTGACGATCAGAAAGAAGGTTGTGACAGGAAAGATGCTTTAAAATTTTTCTGTTAAGAACTGATTCGAAAACTTTTGAGACACAGGATGTTAAAGCAATTGGACGATAGATAGAAGGTTGGGAATGGTCACCCTTCTTTGGGACTGGCTGAATGAGAGCAAACTTCCAGCAAGAAGGAAAGGTACAAGTTGACAGACAAAGGCAAAAGAGTTTACCTAGGCAGGGTGTAAGCACAGAAGCACAGTTTTTGAGGACAACAGGAGGGACTCCATCAGGACCATATGCCTTGTTAATATTGAGGCCAGTGATGGCAGAAAATACATCAGCTGAAGAAATTTTAATGCCAGTCATGAGGAAGTCTGAGAGGGGATGTGATGGAGGAGCAGCACCGGAATCGTCTAAGGTAGAATTGGAGGAGAAAGTCTGAGCGAAGAGATCTGCTTTATCAGTAGAAGAAATAGCTACAGAGCCATCAGAGTAGAAAAAAGGAGGGAAGGATGATGAGGTAAAGTTGTTAGAAAGGTTTATGGCAAGGTGCCAAAAGGAGCGAGAAGCGTTCGAGTTAGAGAGTTGGGAACATTTAGCACGGATGAAACTATTTTTAGCAGAGCGAAGAACAGACTTAGCACGATTCCGGGCAGAAATATAAAAAAGATGTGATTCAGGGGTGGGTTGGCTCTGGTACCTTTTAAAGGCCCTCTCTCTGTTGCGGACAGCATTAGAACAGCGTGATTAAACCAAGGCTTTCTTGCATTAGTCAGAGGATATGAGAAAGGAATGTATGCTTCCATGCCTGAGAGAATAACCTCTGTAATGTGCAGGGCACACTCAGATGGCTCCCGGCCATGGAAGCAATAATCATTCCAAGGAAAATAAAAAAAGTACTGCCTGAGGGCCTCCCAATCTGCAGCTCCAAAGTGCCACAGGCGGCGTTTCTTTGGAGGGTCCACAGGCTGTATCGGAGCGATAGGACAGGTTAAGGTAATAAGGTTATGATCGGAGGAGCCCAACGGAGAGAAAAGATTAACAGTGTAAGCAGAAGGATTAGTTGTTAGGAAAAGGTCAAGTATGTTGGAACTCTCTCCAAGGCGGTCAGGGACATGGGTAGGGTGCTGTACAAGCTGCTCTGGATCATTAAGGATAGAAAAGATGTAGGCTTGTTCACCAGGTGGATCAGTGAAAGGAGAGGAGAGCCAAAGGTGGTGGTTAACATTGAAATCTCCTAGAATGGAGATTTCAGAGAAGGGAGAAATGGATAGAATGTGTTCCATCGTAGAAGTAAGATAGTCAAAGAATTTTTGATAGTCAGTAGAATTTGGAGATAAGTAAACAGCACAGATATATTTAGTTAGAGAATGACAGGAGAGCCGAAGCCAGAGAGTAGAGAATTCAGAAAAATCAAGTTCAGGAACACGAGAGCAAGATAGATCGTTGCGTACATATACACAACAGCCACCTTTGGCTTTGAAATGAGAATAGAGAAAGTAGGAGGATACAGAAAAGGGTTTGCTGTCAGTTGTCTCAGATAGCTGAGTCTCAGAGAGAAAGAGAAAGTGAGGTTTAGAGGAGAAGAGGTGATGCTCAACAGAGCGAAAGTTAGAGGAAAGGCCGCGAATGTTACAGAAATGAAGAAGAAGTGAGTCAGACAGTGGTTCCAGGCAGCTCCAAGAGTCGTCACCGGGAGAGGGGCACATGGTGGGGGCATTTATGGTCCCCCCCCTGGGGACTCCGAGGCACGATTTACAGCCACCATTTTCTTTAAAAATTTGAAAAGGAAGTGTAGTGTGTAGCGTGTATGTAGTTTGGTGTTGACAGTTAGAGAAACATGTATTGGAGAGCATGCTGGTCTACTCTCTGTGTTACTGAGACACTGAAAAAGTTCAGCAAAGGGGGATGGTCAGGAGCAAGTCCTGAGGGCTGATGAAATGGGAGCTCCAGCTCTCCCTGTCATCAGCTTTCCATCCTCCTTGGGAGTACTGCCCTGCTCGACTGGTGCTACGGTCTACTCCTGATGTTATGTGCTTTGTAGAGACTAAGTTATGGGAGAATATTGATATCCATATGGATGATGGCAAATACAAATTGTGGAGAAGAGACAGAAAAGATAAAATGGGAGGAGGAGTGTTGATAGCAGTGAAGAACAACTTAAGTGTAGATTCTGTGGAAATGAGAGAGGGTAGGGCCGAAGTGATAAACATGAAATTAGAAACTGGAGAGAACCGTAAGAGAGATATAGCAGTAGTATATGTTTCACCTAAGACAAGAGCATGGATTGATGATGAATACCAGTAGATGTTGTCAGACATGGTTCGTTATCTACAGAAAGTGATTGAGAAAAGCAACAATATAATTCTAAAGGGCGATTTTAATTGTAAAGAGGTGAACTGGGAGGAATGGGACTCAGGAGGCGGTGAAGATTCGTGGGGCACTACATTGTTAAACATTGTAATGAATAATGTAATGACGCAGTGGGTCAAAGAAGAGACACGATTCCGAGGTGATGACACACCAGCAAGATTAGATTTACCGCTAACCAAAGAACTTGACGTAAGTGAATCCTTGAAATATCTGTGTCTTGTAGGAAAAAGTGATCACAGGGTCATTGAGTTCCAGATGATAATAGGGAACGTGATGCCAAAAGACAAGCTTTATAGGCAGGGAAGATACAACTTTGGGAAAGCAAATCTTACAGAATTGAGAAAAATTTTTGAAAATGCAGATTGGAGAAAATTCAGAGAAACAAGAGAGATTCAGAGGAAGTGGGATACCTTCCTAGACATCTATATTTCAAGAGTGGAGAAATATGTTCCAAGAGTAAGTGGGAAAGAAAACAGGAAAAATGAGTGGTTTAATAGAAGGTGTATGATAGCCAAAAAAGAGAGGGACATGGCATGGAACAAATGGAGAAAGAGAGGTAATAACAGAACAAAGGAAGAATATAAAAGAACTAGAAATGAATATACAAGAATTCATAGAGAGGAAGAAAGGAACTTTGAAAAGGGTATAATCGACAAATGTAAGGATGAACCCAAATTGTTTTATAGATTTGTTAATGGCAAATTGAAACAAAAGGAAGGACTCACCAAACTGAAAGTAGAAGGAGAGGTCTATAAAGATGCAGCAATGCAAGCTGAAATAATGAACAAACGTTTCCAATCAGTTTTTACTAATGAAGAGGAGTTTGTGGAGTGGGAGGGAGTGACTAGGAATGTAGTGATAAAAGATATAAAAGTGGAAGTGCAGGAAGTGCACAAATTACTGGAAACTCAAGATGTAAGGAAAGCCCCAGAACCGGATGGCATTTCAAATTGGATACTGCAGGAATCCAGAGAATAACTGGCGGATAAGATTCACAGTGTTATTGTGTGTTCGCTGGAAGAAGGGAAAGTGCCTCGGGAATGGAAGAGAGCAAATGTGGTACCAATTTACAAGGGAGGAAACAAGGAAGGACCCCTGAACTATAGACCAGTGTCCCTAACCAGCATGGTTGCAAAATTGTGCGAGAAGATTCTGAAAGATAAGTGGATAAAATATCTGGAAGAGATGAATATTTTGACTGAAAGCCAATTTGGATTCAGAATTGGATGGTCATGTGTTTCCAACTTGTTGAGTTTTTACTGAAGAGTGATTGATGTGCTACAGGAGAGAGAGACGGTTGGATGGATTGTGTGTATTTAGATTTGGAGAAGGCCTTTGACAAGGTACCCCATAAGAGACTAATGTGGAAATTAGAGCATATAGGAGGACTGAAGGGTAACCTCCTGGAATGGATGAGAGACTTTTTGAGAGATAGACAAATGAGGACAGTAATAAAGGACAGGACATCTGGATGGAGAGAAGTAACAAGTGGTGTCCCGTGTTGACGCCAGTAATGTTCCTGATTTACGTAAATGATATGGTAGATGGAGTAAACAGTTATGCAAGTCTGTTTGCTGATGATGCAAAGAGCTTGAGGAAGGTAGAGGTTGAAGGGGACTGTAAAATGCTGCAGGAGGATCTGGATAGAATACATGATTGGAGCCGGATGTGGGAAATGAAATTCAATGCAAAAAAATGTAAAATATTGAAAATGGGTAAAAGCACCAAGAGACCATCATTGAATTATATGATGGGTAATGAACCGATCACAAAAGCGAGAGAAGAGAAAGATTTAGGATTGCTGGTCCAGGATAGTTTGTCAGCTGAAAAACACATTAACAAGATAGTTAGAGAGACATATAAACTCTTGACCAATATAAGAGTGGCATTTCATTACATGAATGAAGAGAGGATGAAAAAATTGATAGCGGCCATGATCTGCCCCAGGTTAGAATATGCAGCAGTAGTGTGGTCCCCACACAAAAAGAAAGAAATAAACAAGATTGAGAGAATACAAAGAACAGCAACTAAGATGGTCCCCAGTCTGGCAGATCTATCATACAGTGAGAGGCAAGGCTGGATTTGCCTTCCTTAGAGGAAAGGAGAGAGAGAGGTGACTTGATTGCAGTGTTCAGGACCATGGTGGGAGTAGATAAAATTGACAGAGAAGATCTGTTTGTATGGGATAAGAGAGCAACAAGAGGACACGGACTGAAATTGAAGAAGCCACGCTGCTTGAGGGACATCAAGAAATATAGTTTTCCGTATAGATGCATAGACCTCTGGAATAGACTGGACAAAGAGATCATCCAGTCTAAAAACTTAAACAAGTTTAAAGCAAAATTTGACTTACTGAGAAAAAGAGACAGGACCTCACGAGCGTAGCTCATTTCCTGTATATCACAATTAGGTAAATACAATTAGGTGAATACACACACACACACTCAAGACACGGCAGAGGCGAGCCGTGCTGCTCATGGCCCTTACCTAAAAAGTATCTTTATATGAGTCTAGCTCTGTACTAGGTCCAACTAAATATTGTTCTAATATAAAAGAGAAAGTGTAAGTAAAAAGTGTTGTTCCCAAAACAGAATACAACAAATAGTGAAGATGCGCCGAACAAGCAAATCAACCGTTTGGTGTTTTGGCTATGGCGTGCGGAATGTAAATTGTGAGAGTGTACGTTCTTCTCATAGTACCACAAGATGAGCACCATGTTTAGTAATGTAAATATGGAAGGAGTTAAGAAAAGGGATAAGGGAAAAAGCAGGATGATGATTTCTACCCAGAACTGGTGGAAATGGAGACATACAATAAGTTTGTAGAATGAGTGCACAGATTAGATAAGGCATTTCAGAGTGAGATGGATAAAATCAAAAAGCAGTTGCACGTGCAGAAGGAGGAAAATGAAAAATTAGTAAAAGAAGTTAACAGGAAAGACAACAATAGATGAGCTTTTAGTTGAGGTTGGTACACTCAGAAGGAAGATTAGTGAAATGGCAAGCACAGTTGTCAACCATGAGAGTATCATGAAAGAGTTCAGAAATGATACAGAGACAGTTAGGCAGGCTAGCACTCAGATCATAGCAGTGATTTTGAGGAGAAAATAACCCAGGTGAATGAAGCGATGAAAAGCTACAAAAATGATGTGGAAACCACGTTTGCTGAAATGGTGAAAGTAAAGAAAGACTTAGAAACAAAAGTCAGAGAAAAGAGCATTAAAAAGGAAGTGAAAATAATCCAAAACAATCCAAAACTGGTCAAAGATTCAGCAGACATCAACAAATCTATAGTAATCACTGGTATTGAGGAGGAGGAAATAAAAAATAAGATTTTGAGAGACAAAAAGATGATAAATGTAATGAACATATTGAAGGAAGTATCAGAGGAAATCTGTAGTAAAGACATAGAGAAACCCAAAAGGCTAGGGAAATATGAGAGAAGTAAATCAAGGCCGCTGAATGTAACCTGCCAGAGTGTAAACATTGGAACAAATACTGAATAATGCAAACAAACTAATGTATGGATAAAATGATGCTTAACTCAAGAGGAAATGGGTTTACTAAAAGAGAAGAGGGGGTAGGCAAAAACAAAGAATGAGGGAAGATCAGAGGAAGCAAAGAACAAATTTTTTTACAAAGTAATTGGATTGCATATACGAAAGTGGTACATAAACAGGAGGGAATAAAAGGAGGAAGGTAGTAGACCCAAGTCATGACAAGTATGTAAACAAGATGATTAAGTTGATGTACTCAAATGTAGATGGAGTGGTATCTAAATTACTAGAGATGAATGATTATATTAAAGAAAAGGAACCAAATATTGTCTGCTTAACTGAAACAAGATTAACATCAAGGATATCAAACGATACCCTAAACCTAAAGGAATATGATGTATGGAGAAGAGATAGGAGCTTAAAAAAAAGGATGTGGAATTATGATATTAACAATGATAAATCAGCAAGTCAAAGAAATAGAACTAGATATACCCTCACAGGTAGAATTGATCGCAGTAGAGATTAGTACTTCTGAAGGGAAAATAATTGTGGCACATCTATACATGCCACCCAGATCGTTAATATTTTGGAAAAAGGTGAATGTGAAGACCTGGCAGAGAGTGCAATTCAAAGTTTAAGAGCATTACTACATAGAATGGAGGAGAAATCTGAAAGAATTATAATATCTGAAGATTTCAATAAAAAAAATATGTATTGGAATACTTTAGATATAAAAAGCCAGGAAAGCTGTTGGGACCAAAAGCTCCTGGGCCTTGTGCAGGAGTTTTTCCTAACACAACATGTAAAGGAAAGCACCAGAAAAAGGGGACTAGATGTACCGCCAGTACTAGAGCTTATATTTACTAATCAAGAAAATGATATTGACAGTATTGTGTATCACCCTCCATTCGGCAAAAGTGACCATACAGTATTAAATTGCAACTTCAGGATTGCATATGACACAGTTAACAGTAATGGAAGCTACAAAAAGAGCCTTAACTCTAAAAGGGAAACTACCACGACCTAAAGAAATTCTTCTTAGAAATAAATTGGGAAAAAGAGCTTAGAGGGCAAGATTTAAATGTTATATATAGAAAATTCTGTGAGCTTTATGAAGTAGAAGTCCAAAATTACATCCCTTGGCACAGAAATGACAATAAAGAAATGGTTTAATAAAGAATGTAAAAAATCAAACGTAAAAAGAGACTTGTGGAATAGATACAGAAGACACACTAGTGAGAGGGCATATAACAGCTATAATCAGGCAAGAAATGAATACACAAGAATAAGGAGAGAAACCCAGAAACAGTTTGAGGAGGACATAATTAACAATAGTACAGTAGTGCTTAACCGAAGCTATTTTACAGCTACATCCAAAGCAAAACCAAAGAAAAAGACAAAATACAATCCATTACAAATGAAGGGATCCTCTATACACAAGAGAAAGATATTTGTGAAACACTAAATAAGAATTTCCAATCGGTTTTTACAGAGGAAAATAATTTTGAGCGGGATGATACAGAACATGCGTGCCCTGACATATTATCATGTATAGAAATATCAGTAAAAGAAATACAGGAGGAGTTAAGTAAATTAGACAAAGGAAAAGCAAATGGTCCAGATGAAATTTCATGTTGGGTGCTACATGAATGTGCAAAGGAGTTAAGATTTAAGGAATCCTTGGGTCAAGGTAAACTACCAGATATTTGGAAAAAAGCAAACATTGTCCCCTTATTCAAGAAAGGGAATAGACAAAATCCACTTAGCTACTGACCAGTATCACTAACCAGTGTTGTAAGTAAGCTATTGGAAAAGCTGATAAGAAAAGTTTGGGTAAACCATCTAGAAGAACACAATATGATAACAGAAAGGCAATTTGGTTTCAGAAATGGAAAATCATGTGTTACTAATCTATTACGCTACTATGACAGAGTTGCAGAAACACTACAGAAGGAGAAGGATGGGTGGACAGTATCGTATCAAGATTTCAAGAAAGCATTTGACAGAGTACTGCACCGAAGACTCTTATGGAAGCTGTACCATCAAGGAGGAATTCAAGGCAAACTGTACTGTTGGATGCAAGATGTTCTCAGGTAAAGGGAAATGAGAACAGTACTAAGAGGAAACTACTCATCATGGAGGGAAGTGACTAGCGGAGTTCCACAGCTCTCAGTGTTGGCACCAATTGCGTTTTTAATGTACAGAAGTGACATAGCTAGTAATACTAGAAGTGAAAGCTATTTAAATATGTTTGTGGAGGGTGCAAAAATACAAAGGAGAATTACTAACACAGACTCTTGTAAAGAACTACAAGATGAATTAAATAAACTTCATGAATGGAGTAATAAATGGCAAATGGAACTCACTGTGGACAAGTGTCACGTAATCAAGTTTGGTAAAAGTGGGAAAAGACCAGATTGGGATTATAAGCTAGGAAGTAAAATCCTACACATATCAGAAAGAGAGAAGGACTTAGGTGTGATTATCATTAATAGACCATCTGTGGGAAATATTTTCCCCCGAGCTGTTGTGCTTTTTACTTTAGTTGTCGATTGTTAAAGAGCAGAGGAAAACGTACTTGAGAGGTTTAAAAACCCAGAGATTACGTTCTGTTAATTCTTATTATTAATAAATTAAATGCTACTGCGTTTAACATTGGTAGACAACTATGTACATACATACATGTAAAACTGGAGAATTTTCCATCGGCCTAAACTGCGCCTGCGTGGATGACGTGGTAAGGATGAAAAAGCCCACGATCAAATGGGAGGCGAGTTTTAATGTATATACAGTATATCTATCTGTAGAAAAGGGGGAATATCTTGTTTAGTTTAATTAAAACTAAGATTAGATTAAGTTAGATTCACCTTGTATATTTTATGGAGTAAGTTAGCTGTATTTGACGTAATTAAGCAATAGTTGGCAACTCTTCTATCCTATGAGGGACAAGAAGCTTGCCATATTGCACACTCCTTGAGTAGGTTTCACTCCGTCAATAGCTGCGCTTGTAAATACACCCCCAAAGGACGCCTGATTGCCCAGGAAAGACCGAAACAGCACGCCCGTCGTCATCTTGTTGTTCGACTCAATACGTAGCTAAGTGACCTTGTTGATTTGGCCAAATCTTAGGGAACTAGCTAGTATATGAGAGGTGTTTGTAGGTGAGTTAGGGAATTTAATTGCCTGATTTACTCACGAGACTTATGCAAATTTACCTCTGTTCAACCTAGATAACTTTCTCCAGTGAGGAGTATCTAGGACGCTCGTTTTTTTTCTCACATTTTGGTGCCCCAAGTGAGGATAGCAGATGTGTGCAGAGGCGTTGAGCGACTTTAAGGTAGCTTTCGTAGGGCACAGCTTATTGCCACATCACGTGGAAGTAGAATACGTGGAAATACGTATATACAGAGCTCCTGGAGGAAAGGCAAGTTCCTTTTCCGAGGATGAGCGGCTAAACGCCGTATTAGAATGGGAGCATGATCGCACTATTCTTTTTTTTGGGAGGAAATTACATCAGTGAAGATTCAGATGTTAATGAAATTGTGGAAAATATACTTGCAGTGGTAGGAGCCATTGAAGGCTCGTGTAAATCTGCAGTAGCAATAACCCTTCTTGAGCCTAGGAACCTGCCATATGGTGCATCTGTTTGTTATGGTACCTACAGATTCATGAGTAGGGCCATAAACCGGAAGTTACAGAGGATTAGGAAAGGGCAGGATTTCATTCATTTCAATGCCAAGCCTTTCCAAGCCTACCAAAAACCAGATGGCATCCATTGGAATCATAAAGGCAGAGAAGCGGTTCTGCAAAAATTCATAAATTACATAGAGCATAAGAAGGAGAGGTTCTATGCTGTGCAGGCCTTGGGTGGTCCTATGCTGTAATGAGTGTGGAGATAATGACTGCCCCAGAGGTTTAATAGCCCAGGGAGATAGGTATAAAGCCATAAGGCAAATCCCTACACTCCTTAAAATTTAAAATGTTAATTATTACTGAGCTCCGGAGAATTGTGATTATTTTGGAACATGAGTGTGGGAAGGACAAAATTACCCCAGAGGTTTAATAACCCAGGGAGATAGGTTTAAAGCCATAAACCCTGTTCCCACACCCCTCAAAACTTAAAATGAATAACGATGGAGTTCAGTAAATCTGGGTTGTAAAATTAAAAAAAGGGTTGTACTCCCGTAACTTAGAAATCAGTAACAATGTCTATTTCCATGTTGCAAAAATCAGTTAGTGGTAAGGCAGGATGGGTAACGAGAGCTATACTGGACTGTAAACAGTCATTAGAGGAAACACCTCCAATTAAGGAGAAATTAAGTAGTCCGTTGAACCAATTAAAAGAAAGATGGGCCAAGTACGAGGAAAGTTATACTAACTTGGAAGCAGCCATCGTACAAGCTGATGATAAAGATCTTTTGGAAGCAGAAACCTCCAAATTTGAAGGTAAATTGGAGGAATAAATATCATTAGTGAAGCTGGTTGAATTTAAATTAGCCAGTATTATCAACGGAACAAAAGCTGTGGAACAAGCGAGTAAAGCTGCATTACCGCAAATTGCGCTTCCAGAGTTTGATGGGGAGCAGAATTGGAAATCCTTTTGGGATCAGTTTAAATACTTAGTCCATGACAGAACAGATCTCCCTAATGTGAGCAAGCTCGCATATCTGTTAGGACAGGTCAAAGGGACGCCTTACAAACTGATAAAGGAATTACCTGTGGAGGAAAGCAATTATGAGGCAGCTTTGGCTATCCTTAAGCAGAATTATGAAGATAAGGAGGAAGCCATTACCCAATTATTAAAGGCTCTGATTGAATTACCCATTCCTAGACATGATTTTGAGTCCTTGCAAAGTTTTCGGATTGCGATAGGTTGTAATTTAAAGGCCTTAGGTACTTACGAAGATGTTAAGGCAGCAGACTGGGTGCTTTCTAGAATTGTGTCCTTAAAACTTCTACCAAGAACTAAGGACGCTCTGTATGGCAGGTACCAGAAGGATAATCTCTCCTGTGAGGAGATTGAGAAAGGCTTGATGCAACTCTGTAAACACTTGCAGGGAACAGTAAAGCCTGCTGAAAATAAATCAAAGGCTGAAATAAGGAAAAGAACCACTAACCAACTGGCTGGGAAAGCCAAGCCAAGAATAGGTAAGGCTGTACCTAAGGAAGAGATAGGTACTTTTCTTAGCTCTTTAAAGCCCAAGGATAAATTGATAAAGACAGGGGATAGACAAGCTGATGAAAGTAAGAAGGTAAAAATTTTCATGGTAAAGGACAAGAAGGTTTGTGTGTTTTGTGGTGAACAACATTCCAGTGTATCTTGCCAACAGTATCCTGATTATGCTTCTAGAATAGTGAGACTTCAGGAATTGGGATGTTGTATGATTTGTATAATACCGAACATGGTTCCGCTGACTGTAAAATTAAACTAAATCTTTGTTTCAAATGTAAAAAGGACAATCATCATAGTGCTTTGTGTCCAAGGATGATGAAACATGAGGTTCCTAAAACTGCAAGTGTCAATATGACAGTTGCGGAAGCAAATACTCCAGTAACGATGCCAGCTGCAGTTCCAATATCTGATCTAAAGGTAATGGGTGAAAATAGGAACATATTAGTATGTACTCTTTTTGATACAGGTGCACAGAAAACCTTCATTTCTGCAGACATTGTAGATAAATTAAAGTTACCTGTTGTCAGCAAGGTAAATCTAGCCATTACAGGGTTCTTAACTACTAAAGAAGCACAGTCCTTTGATTTAGTTAGACCCTTAATACAACTTGGCAGATATAAATGTCGCATAACAGCAGCTGTACTGGATAAGATGGAAACCAGTATTTATATAAAGGGACTAAAGGAAACCTTTGATAATTTGCAAAGCTTAGGGATAAGATTGGCAAAACAAAATGTAAAATCAGATACTGTGGGTCCCATAAAAATGATAATTGGATCAGATTACTGTGGAAGATTCTTACACAGGACCTTTAGAAGGAATAAAGTACAGTTGTTCAAGAGTCCAGGAGGTAACCTTATTATGGGTCAGTTGCCTCTTCCAAAGAAAGACAGAGGAGATGCCAAATTAGTAGACTCAGTCTTTGTTACCCCCACACAGTCATTGATGGTAGCTAGAATAGGTGCAGAATTAGAACCTACTCAGATAAATGACTTGTTAGATGAAAAAATTGAACCTGTACACAAACTTTGGGACCTAGACAGTGTAGGAATACACACTGAAGATCCAACCCCTGAAGATAAAATAACTTTGGATTTGTATAATCAGTCTTTGGAATTTAAGGATGGACAGTATTGGGTAGGATTACCATGGAAACTAAACCATTTGGAATTACCTACAAATTTCCAAGCAGCTAAAGCTCAGTTAAATTCTCTTCTAAGGAAGTTGAGAAACAACCCAGAACATTTAACCATATATGATAATATTATAAAGGATCAAATGAAGAATAAATTTATTGAAGAAATTGAAGTCCCTGTTAACCATAAAGAGGGACATTATCTACCACATCATGCTGTAAGCAAAGATTCAGTAACAACTCCCATAAGGATAGTTTTCAATTGTAGTAGTAAAGCGTCCAAGGGGTCAGCCAGCTTAAATGATTGCCTATACTGTGGACCTACACTAACAGAGAAGTTAGGGAATGTATTACTAAGATTAAGAGAGAAACCTTATGCTTTTACAGCAGACATTAGTAAGGCTTTTCTCAGAATAGGATTGAGGGAGGAGGATAGAAAATTTACAAAATTCCTCTGGCCTCAAGACCCTCAAATTGAGGATAGTCCATTGAAAACCTACTGTTTCCGGTCGGTGCTCTTTGGCTCTTGTGCTAGTCCTTTCCTACTTTGCAACACATTGAAGCATCATTTTGAAAGGGCCAAGTGCCCAGAAATAGGGCAGGCTTTTTACATGGATAATTTGCAAGGTGTTGCTGATACAGAGACGGAAGTATTGAAGGCTTATGAAGTAGCCAATTCCGAATGTGGGAAGGCAAATTTGCCGCTGCAGAGCTGGAATACAAATTCACCACTTTTGAGGAATAAAATACAAGAGGACTATCCAAATACTGACATTCCCAAAACTCAAAATGTGTTGGGTCTTAACTGGGATACAAAGGCTGATGAAATAAGTTTAAAGCCGATTAAGTTCTCCGATGTCACTCTCACCAAGAGGTCTCCATGTTATTTGACCCATTAGGATTAGTCAGTCCTATAGTTATTAGGGGAAAATGTTTAGTGCAAGAGGCTTGGTGAGAAAAGTTAGACTGGAACACAGAATTAGGTGAAACGTATGCTGAACAGTGGGAACAGATTCGGAAGGAATTTGAAAAATCATCAAGCATATGTATTCCCAGGATGATAAACAGTAACGAGAAGTCACATTTACACATTTTTTGTGATGCTTCTCAGAAGGCATATGGAGCAGTAGCTTATTGTGCAACAGGACATGACAGTAAAATTATTATGTCCAAAGCCAGAGTTGCACCAATTAAGGGAAGAACCCTACCTCAAATGGAATTGGCTTCCATAGAGATAGGAACTAAATTGGCCAGGTATCTAACCACTACTCTGGATACTCAGTTTGAGGATATTTATATATGGACTGACAGTGAAATTTGTCTTTACTGGATAGGAAAGGATGACAGTAAAATTCCTTTTGTCCGCAGTAGAGTGAAGACTATAAGAGAAATGTCTTCTAAATTTAAGTTTATGCATGTATCCTCTAAACAAAATCCAGCTGATTTACTTTCAAGAGGTTCCACAGTAAAGAAACTGATCAAGGATGACTTGTGGTTTAAAGGTCCTAAATGGTTACTCACTAAGGATTGGCCTGAGCAAAAACTGTATAGTATTGCTGAGGTTAGTGTTGTAAACTTGGATCCAGTAGTACCTGAGCCAGAAATAATTGATATTAGCAGATTCTCATCTATAAAACAACTCATTAACACCACTAGGTTAGTTGTAAAATTTTTGAATAAGAAAGTGGGGTTTAAGAAGTTTGATCCCATGGAATATTGGTTGAGAAGGATACAAAGGAAGTATTATGGAGAGATTTTTAACCTTTTATGTCAAGGCACGGATAAGAACAAATTGATCCGAGATTTAGGATTGTTCTTAGACGGAAAGGGTCTGATTAGATGCCGTGGCCGAATAATAAAGGCTGATTTACCTCTCCAAACTAGACATCCTATAATGCTACCCAAGAAAGATTATTTTGTAGAGTTAATTGTAAAGGAAGCCCATGACTTGACTCTTCATGGAGGTGTGCCACAGACCTTGGCCCGAGTCCGCGAAAGGTATTGGATCCCTAAGGGTTGATCGGTTGTAAAGAAATATCTCAAAGGCTGTATAATATGCAGGAGGTATGAGCAAAGGCCATATGACTACCCAGGACCACCTGCTTTACCAGAGAATAGGGTGAATGTTAGTAGGCCCTTCAAGGTAACTGGAGTTGATTACACAGGGGCTATAACTGTTACGGGTGAGGGAACTCCCCATAAGGTGTATATATGTTTGTTTACTTGCACCTATACGAGGGCAGTCCATCTAGAAATGGCAGAAGATCTCAGTTCAGAGACATTCCTGAATGTATTTAGAAGATTTGCTGCTAGAAGGTCTTGTCCTACCAGATTAATAAGCGACAACGGAACTAATTTCGTTGGAACAGCACCTATACTTTTGAACATAATGAATGACCCAAAGGTTAAGACAGCACTGGGAATCCGAAATTGTATCTGGCAGTTCATTGCTCCAAGAGCACCATGGCAAAATGGATTTACAGAAAGAATGATTGGAATAGTAAAGAACTGCCTAAGGAAAACTCTACACAGAACTAAGATCACCAGAGAGGAACTCAGAACGGTGATAACTGAAATTGAGGCTAGGATTAATAATAGACCGTTAACCTATTTAGATGGTACTAGCCTTGGAATTGAAGCATTGACACCTGCTCATATGTTGCATGGCAGGAAACTTCATCCCATACCTTGTGTGGATATCCAGGAGGAAATAAATGATCCTTCAATTGGAACTAATGAACTAGGACAACATCTGCTCGTGGGATACCAACGTCTTAAAAGGGTATTGGACATCTGGAATAGACATTGGAGTGAAGAATATCTCTTGAGCCTAAGAGAAAGATATTATGGGGCTCAGGCTGCCAGCAACAAATCAGTTATAAATATAGGAGATGTGGTCTTAGTAAAAACCGAACAACCAAGATCCCAGTGGCCGTTAGCCAAGGTGATTTCCACACGTCCAGACTCAGAGGGGGTGCTAAGACTTGTAAAAATTAAATGTAGGGGACATCTCAGTATGAAAACGATAGATAAACTGGTGCCCCTGGAGTTAACGGCTCCCCTGGAAACAGAGGATGGTGGAGAACCATTGGGTCAAGATGTGCGACCTAGAAGGGTCGCGGCACAGGGCTCTAGAGATCAGTGGAGAGAGCTTTGGGCAAAGGGACATATTACATGATACAACGTATCATATTTCGCCCGGCCCCAAAACTGTGGGAAATATTTTCCCCCGAGCTGTTGTGCTTTTTACTTTAGTTGTCGATTGTTAAAGAGCAGAGGAAAACGTACTTGAGAGGTTTAAAAACCCAGAGATTACGTTCTGTTAATTCTTATTATTAATAAATTAAATGCTACTGCGTTTAACATTGGTAGACAACTATGTACATACAT
>JAGKTI010004480.1:30704-50364 GCA_018397915.1 Birgus latro
GGATCAGCTGGCTCCAAACCTTCCCTATCCCAATCAAACTCCTCATTCAACAACCGGCTATAATGCTCTCTCCATGCATCTTTAATATCCTCACTGTTCACCACTACCCTTCCTTCATCATTCTTCACACACTGCTCGCCTACAATGTCCCGATTATCTCTCTTCACCTGATTTGCCACCCTAAAAACCATATTTTTCCTTCCTTCATGATTTAGATTATCAAGTAAAAGTCTCTGTGACTCAGACTTCGCCCTGTATACCTCTCTTCTAGCCCTGCGCTTGGCAGCCAAGTACTCCTCCCTGTTACCACCCTTCTTCCATTCCCGAAAAAGCCTTCTTTTCTCCTTAACTGCAGCTTCTACACCCTCATCCCACCACCAAGTTACTTTATGTCTTGGTGGGCCTCTTGTCCAACCGCATATTGCATCGGTAACTCTCAAGAGGTTGTTCTTAAGGGCTCTATACTGTTCATTAACGTCTCTATCTACGGCTTCCTGTTCAGCCACCACTCTCCTCATCTCACTATAAAAGGCATCCCTTACTGATTGGTTTCCCAGCTTCCATATTTTCCTCCTAGGTACATATGTCCTCCTTCTCATCATTCATTCCTTAAGCACCATGTCACAAATCAACAGTTTGTGCTGCTGCACACACTCCTCGCTTCCTACAACTTTAACATCCCTCACTAATCTCCTATCAACTCTCCTGACCAGAAAATAATCTATCTGACTACTATTTCCCCCGGACTCATACGTAATCAATCTACTCACTCTTTTTCTAAAATGTGTGTTGCACACAATCATGTCCATAGCCTCCCCAAACTCGAGTATTCTTTCCCCTTCCGCATTTCTCACACCATATGCACATCCTCCATGGACTCCTTCATAACCTTGAGATGCTTCACCAACATGACCATTTAAATCCCCTCCCAGAACCACTACCTCATCATCATCCATACCACTTACTACACGTATTAAATCATCCCAAAATCTATCCTTCTCTGCGTCATCCAATCCTACCTGTGGAGCATATGCTGATATAACTGAAATCATCACCCGTCCGATCAAAATTTTCACTACAATTATCCTATCACTTACTCTCACGACATTCATAACATACTCCACCCATTTCTCCGCAACCAACACACCCACACCCCCATATCCGTCAGTTCCCCCCTGCCAAAACAGCTTATAGTAGCAATCCTTCCCAGCAATCTTTCTGGCTGATCCACCCCTGTACCGGACTTCCTGCAAACAAGCCACATCCANTATATGGTAGGATACTTATTGACAGAGTTAGGGAAATTACTGAGGAATTAGTTGGAGAAGAACAAGGAGGTTTTAGGAAGGGAAGAGGTTGTGTAGACCAGATATTCATTCTTAGATCCTTAGTGGAAAAGTTTCTAGAGAAGGGCAAGAAGTTGTATGCAGCCTTCATGGATCTGGAGAAATCATATGACAGGGTGGATAGACAAGGTTTGTGGAAGGTATTAAGAATATATGGAGTGGATGGGAAGTTGTTGAAGGCAGTGATGAGTATGTATGAGGGTGCTAAGGCTGCAGTGCGTGTGGATGGCAAACTGAGTGAATCTTTCCATTTGAAGGTTGGATTGAAACAAGGATGTGTCAGGTTTCCATGGTTGTTCAATCTGTATATGGATGGGGTTATAAAAGAGATACAAGGTCGGGCAGTGGATGTTGGAGCGGCCCTAGTGAGAGAGGGCAGTGTGTGGAAACTCCCTGTACTGTTGTTTGCAGATGATACTGTGTTGTTGAGTGAAGACGAAGGGGAGCTGCAAGGCTTGGTAGATGAGTTTGGAAGTGTGTGTAAGAAACAGAATGTAAAGGTGAATGTAGGGAAGAGTAAAGTGATGGTCTTCGAGAGAAGTGAAGCCAGTGAATGTACAGTGAGATTGGATGGGAAGGATATGGAGAATGCGAGTGAATTTAAGTACTTGGGCAGTGTGATGAGTAAGGATGGTAGTCTGGAGGGTGAAGTGCTCGAAAGGGTACAGCAGGGAAGGAAGGTTGCTGGTTCGTTGAAAGCAGTGATAAGAAACAGGGAGGTGAGCATGGAAGTGAAAAAGTTGTTACATGACAGTATTGTGATACCAACTCTGACATATGGAAGTGAAGCTTGGACCCTGTTGGAAGGACAGAAGTTTTTTTTTTTTTTTTTTTTTTTTTTTTTTTTTTTTTTTTGTTAGTCTGTCTCTCCATGTGACAGACTAACAAATGAGGAAGTGAGGGAGCGTTGTGGTGTGGTTGAGGACGTGATGGGAAGCGTTAGGAGAAACACGTTAAGGTGGTTTGGGCATGTGGAGAGGATGGAGAGTGAAAGATTGACGAGGAGAGTGTATGTGAGTGAGGTGGAGGGGGCGAGAGGGAGAGGGCGGCCGAGGATGAGATGGAGGGATGGAGTGGAGAGGTATATGAGAAAGGGGGGTGTGAGTGGGGAGCGTGGTAGTGAAAAGGCAGGGGACAGAGTGACATGGAGGCGATTTGTTTGTGGCCACGCCATTCGGGATTGAGGCGTCTGGCAATAGATAGATAGATAGATAGACTTATGGGTAATATTATAGGAAAGTTTTTAGGGTAGAGGATCGAGACAGATAGCTTTGGATGGTTACATATTATCTACCTCAGTGCTGAATGGATAGCCAATTCGGGGCACCGATGCAATATCTGGCGTTTTTGCAATATCTGACTGGAGAGAGGGATGGCTGAATTATGCTGAATAATTGGGAGATTAGTGTACTCATTTTACTCTAACTTGTCCCAGAGTGTTGTCTTTTTACTGTTTATTTCATATAGCTCAGTAGCAGAAAAAGACTGCACTGCTGCTCCATATCCTTTCCATAGCACTTCCTTGTGGCCAGCATCGTGTTCTTTCATTAACCTGTTGTTACTAATGAGCTCTGAAGATTTAGAGATGGCAATTTTTAGGCCAAGTTAGAGTATTATATGTATTGTAGCAGCAAGAGCAAACAGAAGGGACATCACTTGGCTTCAGAGTTTTAATTTAGAGTGTGCTTGCAGGTTGGATAGTGCTGAAGAATAAAAAGTACATGGGGCAACTGTCTGAGCAAACCATTCGAACAACTCTGCCGTTAGTGCAGCCGCTGAGTAGTACCCGCAAGTGGACACCCAAAGACCTGCCTGCCTCCCCCTCTGCCTCACCTGCCTTTGCCTCCCCTAGTCGCCCTTTCATTACCGAAATCTCCACAAATACCCTGGCATCGGAGACACAACGGAAAACGCAGCCGAAGTTCAGTCTTCGCAGGGAGTGTGATGGTGAGGAAGGGAGTGGTGGGGTGCTGGTGGCTGAGGTGGAATTGCCAACTGAGGTGAGTTAGAGTGTATTTTTGGTTCTGGAGGTGGATGCCTTCCTGCGGCAGTGCCAAAGCACCAGACGGAGGACCTGCCTGGGTGTAGAAGTATCGTGCTACTGCCTCCCACCTCCCGAAAAGGAGAATGGTTGGGAGCGGCATTAGTTTCCTATGGTCCATTGGGTTCATGTTCAGATGAGCTGGAGGTTACAACTACTGCTTCTAGGCTTGTATTCTGAATATCACATTATCACAACAGAAAATGAGGTAGAGCCAGGATTCTACAGGCTTGATTGATGTATAGATAAATGTCTGGTCTATTTCACTGAGTAGGCTATTGATTAGTTTTCCCTTTTCCATGCATTTCCTCCCTTCCTTCCTCATTTTACCTCACCCATCGGGAAAAAGTCATGATGATGATAATGATTTTTTGTGAGAATTCAGGCAGTTTTTGTTATAAATTAGGAATGCATTCCATCTTCTTACCTGGGAAAGGGCCACAACTTGCCTGTAGTAATAAGAACTCTTTGCCCTTCTCATTGGCAGGTCGGTGTTGGTGCTGGTGTGGAGGTGAGTGTTGGGGAGGATCGGCTGGTGGTTGAAGGGCGACATCACCTGCTGGACATCTTCTTGCCTGTCTCCCTTGACAACACCAAGCCAAGTGCCCACTTCATTACATCAGAAAGGGTGAGTTGAGGAGATCATATGAGACTGAGAGAGTTAATGCTTCTACAATAAACCCTGTCAAGGTCAGGACAGCTCTAGTATCCTGTTTTTGCTGATACCTCTCTCAAGCCAAGCACTCCCTTTGTTTTTTCAGAAAGGGTGAGTTTGCTGGATCATATGCGACAAAAGTACAAGCCCCCAAATCCAAACATCCGATTTCCAAAATATTCACTTCCGTATTGTTTATTCATGCCGTAAGGAGGTGTTGCGGTCAGTTGTCTTGACACTGTCCATGCATACTGGAAGAAAAAGCTCTTTGTAGACATGTATAAGAACAGATGATAAATTACAAATGAAAGAGTAGGGAGTAGGCTGTCGCACCAGCTGATCAGGGCGATACTTCTGAGAGGAATAGGAATGTTGGTGATAGGGAGAGCTGGAGCTCCGGTTTCACTATTCTTCATAATATCCTGACCATCCCCCTTTGCTGATCTTTTTAGTGTGACACTAACATGGAGAGTAGGCCAGCATACTCTCCCAGTCACTTTGCTCTAACTGCTCTATATCATGCATTATTACTCTACATGTACATTACATAGCACACAATATACCCCAGTACATCACAGGGATTGATGCCAGCAAGGGTAAGTGGCAAAAAAACTTTGTCCCTGCTACCTAGTGGGAGACCTATTGAGAGGAAGCTTGATGCAGACTCTGCCAGCGTAGTTTTGGGGACCAGTGTGGGATGGGGCTCGGATCTGTGCTAGAGGGGACAGGGCATTGCTGTTCCCAGGCTGCCTTTTTGGCCAATAGAGAGGGGTCCAAGCCTGGGAGTAGCTCCCCAGGAGGCTTCCTGATCAGTGGGTGCATAATGGCAGGGCATTTGCAGTGTCATGGTGCACTTGGAGGGTGTCCTGAGAACTGTTGTGGGAGGGTGCCCCGAGGCCACTGCCACAGCCACTGGTCACGGCTGGTGGGCTGTGGGTGCCAGATCCCATGCCTGGACTTGGGACTGTGCAGGTAGGTGGGGCCTGTGGTCAGTCTCTCACCTTTATTTGATTTTAATAAGCTAACAAAAAACAATTAGAAAAAGCTCAAGTCTGAGTAAACTTAATCACCCTAGAGGATCAGAGTGGCATCTTGGAATATGAGTAGTTTGAAGGACAGAGCGGGGGAAGTAGGTGAGGCCATGAGTCGGAAGTGGTTGGATGTTGGCTGTGTATAGGAGGTTAAGTACAGGGGTGGATCAGCCAGAATGACTGCAGGGAGAGCTTGTAGATATAAGCTATTTTGGCAGGGAAGTTCAGGTGGATACGATGGTGTGGGTGTGATGGTTAAGGAAAAGTGGATGAAATGTGTCATGAATGTAATGAAGGTGAATGAAGGGATTATAGTTGTGAAAATTTTGTTTGGTAGGCTGAAAATTTTATTCATATCGACGTATGCTCCACAGGCTTACTTAGATGATGTAGAAAAATAGATTCTGGGATAAATTGATATGTATAGTAAATTGTATGCGGGATGAGGAGATTGTAATATTGGGAGGGGACTTTAATGGTCATGTAGGTAAAGCAGCTCAAGGACATGAAGGAGTACATGGAGGATGCACAAATGGTACAAGGAATGTGGAAAAGGAAAGGATACAGAAGTTTGGGGAGGCAGTGAACATGGTTGTGTGCTGCATGTAACGTAGGGAGAGAGAGAGTAGGTTGATTACATACAAGTCTGGGGAAAATAGAAACCATCTTCATCATCATCCGAACCTCCTTTCCCACCCTAGGGCAGGCTGAGGAGTAGCAATGTCCAGACAGCCCAAATTTGCCCAGTCCAGTGGGCCACGCTTCCATTCACACATCATTCAAACTCCCTGAATCCTGGCTGTATCAGATATGCCCAAAACATTCTCCACGTTCTGTAGCTTCACATAAACGTATCCGATAGAGTCAGTCTGGACGCTGTCACGTTAAAAAGGGGTGCCAAATCCCTGATCATGCGCTTCTCCTCACAACATTCATCCAGCCAGCTCAGTCTCTTGTAATTTCTCTAGCCTCACCGACTTTCAAACCTCTCTTCCTCACACACTCATCCACCATATCTCTTCACCTTCTCCTTGGCCTTCCTCACGTCCTCTCTCCAAATTCGCTCAGGTATACCTATTCACCACTTTATTGTTATCCATTCTCTCCACATGACCATACCATCTCAGTACACTCTCTTCAATTGTGGTGTCCACAGACTTCCTCACTCCACATCTTTTGCAAGTCCTATCCACTCTCTGTTCTCCACATACATTCCTCACCAGTCCCATCTCCACTGCACTTACTCTTGACTTTTCATTTTCATGCCACACCATAGTCTTACATCCATATGTTAAAGTTGGCACTAACACTCTTTCATGTAAGCCTTGTGCATCTGCAGCACTCAAGCCTTTGTTTCTTATCAAGGCCTTAATTGCACTAGCTACTTTTCTTCCTTGTGTCACTCTACTTTCCACTTCATTTGAACACATTCCTCTTTTTTCTATCACTGTATTTGAACTCTGTCTCATATTCCAGTCTCTCTCCATTCACTGTAACATCGCACTGGGAGTCACCTTCGCTTTCAATAACCATCACTTTTCTCATTTTTGTTAGGAATCTAATATAACATACAATAATGGCTGGGAGCATATAGGTTGACTCAGGAAGTAGGAAGTAACACAGCTCACAGTACGAAGAAACATAGCTCGCACTTTTGTATCGTGGGAAGATGACCAACGAAGAGACATACACACATACAGGGTTCTAGAAGGTTCCGGGGCATGCCTGGTCCACATGACAAGGCTTTTCCTACACCAGCAAGGAGGAGACCTAGACCAGAATTACGAGAGAGAGCAGGGAGAGAGAAACAAAGTGTTAGGAGAGAGAAGAGGCACGGCAGGAACAGAGCAAGCGCAGTTAGCAAGCACAAAACTTCTCTCACCTCAATACGCTCTTGTGTTATACACTCTGTGTTAATCTTGAGCTTCTCTTTGAAGACAATAAAACTGCAATCTACCAAAACTCATCTTCAACTCCTCCCATCGTTGACAACAAGTGAACTGAGGTTATCTTTACAGCATATTATTTTTAACAACAAAATAAACTTCTCTATAGAACTACAACCCCTCGGCTACGACTACAACATTTCTACATTTACTCTCAAGGCATGACACTCACAGACATCAGCAAAACTCTGCACTTTCCTACCAAGTTCTTGTCCGGTATTTGCAATAGTACTGCATCATCAGCTTACAACAAATTTGAGATACTCCATCGATCACCATTCATTACCAGCACCATCCCCCTCTCCATTACTCATGTTTTTACTTCTCTCATAAACCCATATATATATATCTTGAACAACTATGGAGACATCACAGAACCTTGTCGCACGCCCACACTGATCATGAACGATTCACTTAGATGCCCATTAACCCCTACACATGCTTCACTGTCATCATAAAAACTCTTGACGGCACCTAGCAGCTTACCATCTATACCGTACATGCGCAAAACTTTCCACATTCCTTCTCTCTTCTCTTTCTCGTATGCTTTTTCCAGATCCATGAATGCCATAAACACATTAAACAGTACATCCATCACAAACATCAACATGTGTAGCCATCCATCACAAACATCAACACCGCTGTGCACACTTTCAATACAATTATACAAAATGCAGACAAAAGACACATCCCTAGAGGCAACAGAAAGAGACACAACCCCAACTTCACACCAGAAATTCAAGGCCTCATCAGTCAACGGGACACACAATGACACCCCCCATCACCCCATTCACAAGACACTGTACAACAAATACAAGAACTCAACTCTCAAATAAACAATAAAATATCAGAACCTCAAACACTAAACTGGAATAATTATCTCCAAACACTTGACCACAAAACAAACACCAGCAAACTCTGCAGAACACTCTCCAACAGCAACACTACACAATCACATGCTGCCATCACAGCAACAGACACCATACCTTCAAACAAAAAACAAGCAAATGCTCTCATCAATCACTTTTCACATGTCAGCCATCTCAACCCTCATCGCGACGACCAACATATCATCCAGTGTAAGAGACAGTTCCCCACAGACCCAAACTACGCACCTTTCACTTACAACCAGACGAAGCACATCATCAGCAGCCTAGCACTTGTCTGCCTATGGACCAGACAACATACATCTCAAACACTGTGGACCACAAGGCATACAAGCACTCACCAACTTATCAAACTACAGCTACTCACACAACATAATACCCATCATCTGGAAGCATGGCACTATCATCGCTATCCCCAAACCCAACAAAGACCCCACGTTACCTTCCTCACACCACCCCAGCACACTCCTCTGCACCCCCTCCAAAGTCACTGAACGACTGGTATTACAACTAGTTACACCTCATACTCCCCTAGCCCCATCACAGCGTGGCTTTAGGCCACTGCAATCCATAAACGCTCTTCTCACAGACTTTACACAGAGAGTTTTTGATGGCATGAGTTCAGCTAGGCCACCACACAGAACACTTCTAGTCACACTAGACATTAGCAAAGCTTCTAATGCCATCCCCCATCACAGCCTCACAAACAAAATATTCAACACACACATGCACAATAACACAAAAAGATGGCTGGCAAACTATTTAGCAGGCAGATGTGCACATGTATCATTTGCCGGTCAGTCATTGAACATCAGAAACTTCACAAATGGCATCCCCCAGGGATCTGTTTTTTCCCCTACTCTCTTTAACCTATACATGCATGACATACCCACACACCACAGATATGCATAGCTTCCTATGCAGATGACATAACACTTACACATACACACCAAAATGCAGACACAGCTCCACATATCCTCCAACCTTACCACAAGACACTACACAAATGGTACACCACAAACAGGCTCAAAATAGCCCCAGCTAAATCTACAGTGACCCTTGTCACAAACTGGACAGCAGAACACAGTCACATTCCACATCTCACCATAAACATCACTCCCTTCCTACACACACACACAAAATCCTTGGAGTAACATACTGTACATCAGTGTCATTTAAACAACACATCAGAAACATTAAAGATGAATTAACACCAAGACTCAGTGCATTGAGGTCACTTGCCCATACAACATTTGGACACAACAAAGAAACCACCACCACAATATACAAGAAATATATACATTCCTTGACGAATTATGCAAGTCCTGCTTGGGCTTCTAACCTTACTAAAACACACTACAACACTCTACAGACCATACAGAACAAGGCCCTAAAAATAATCACAGGCTGCACAGCTACTACATCCACAGACCACCTATACCAAGAAACCAAAGTCCTCAAAGTCAAGGATCTAGACGTGAGAGGCACCCAAATTCTCGCCACAGCCTCCACAAACCCTCACCATCCAGTACACTACATGGCAGCACATCCACACACACCAGGGAACATCAAAACAACACCCAGCACATGATATCATACACAAATACTGATATCTCTCACCCCTAGCCCACCTCCGACCAGCTTCCAGAAGCATATCCATATTCATATCACTTGCCGCTCCATTCAGTCATTTAAAGACAACACACAGCTGCATGCACGGCCTCCTGATATCCATCTTTCTGAATTCTATCTCCTTTGTGAGGACAGAGTCCACTTGGCCAGGCTGAGATGTGGGCATCATCCAGCTCTCTGAGTTACCAGAAGAGGCTGGATGACTCAGTCGCTGATCCCTCTCCAGGATGCAGCACAGCACCCAATACTATTAAGCACATTATGGAAGTCTGCATTGCACACAATCACCTATGCCAGCAACACAACATACTCTCCTTGAGAGCTCTGTGGGAAAGCCCGGTCTCGGCTGTGGCCTTCCTTAGGGACTTGGGGCTGCCCAGCCAGACTGCCTAGGGAACAACTACTACTACTACTGCTGCTCTCTCCACTGCACTTAATCATCTCTGCATACACCACATCAACCCCAACTGCTTTCCCATTTTTCATCCACTTCACAGCACTTCACCTGTGTGAGTGTCACATCTCCTGGCACTGCATTTCTTCTCTGCACACCCCCAAAACCAAACATGCTTACAGCCATTCTGCTCTCCCTATTCCCATTCATCAGGCTTTCAAAATATTCTTTCCATCTGGTCCTTACTTCATCCCCATGGGTTAATAAATCTACCACCTATGTCCTTCACACCATCACATTTCTTTCTGCTTTCCCTTCTACATTTCAGCACCTCTTTCTAGAATAACTTCTTATTTTCAGAGTAGTTTGCATTCATTTTTCATCCTAATTCATCATTTACCTCCTCCTTTTTCCTCTTCACTAGTCTCTTTACATTCTTCTTGCTCTCAATATATTCAGTTCTTTTTTCAGTTGAACCCCTGTCCTGTAACCACTTTAGCCACTTCTTCCTCTTTTCCTCCACTGCTCACTTGACCACATCATCTCACCATGCCGTACCTTTCTTCTTTGTTGTTACGCTTGCCACACCACATACCACTTTAGCATTTCTAACTAAACAATCCCTATATGCATTCCATTGGCTGTCCAGATCCATTTCATACCAGTTTACTGATTCTAACTCCTCCCCTCCTTTGGTTCTGTATTCATCTGCCATTTCTTTGATCCTCAACTTCTCAACTTTCAGTCTTTCACTCTGACTGCTCCTCTTTCTCCTGATCCACCACATTCCTCTCAGCTTGATCTTGCATACCAGAATCATATGATCTGACAGACCTCCACATCGTCCTCTCATGGCCCTCAAATCAGCAATTATTCCCAGCATCAACTTCTCTACGAGCACGTAATCAGTCAGGCTTCTTTCAGCACGATCCCCATTCCCTCTATACCATGTAAATTTATGTGCATCTTTGTGTTTGAAATACGAATTACAAATGCACAACTTCCTTTCCTGACACATATCCCACAGTCGCTTCCCGATATCATTTTCTCCTAGTACTCCATTATAGCCCATTATGTTATCCTCAGGACCAGTGCCTACTCTTCCACTCATATTGTCCATTACAATCACTTTATAGCTCCTGGGCATTTCTCCCACTGTTTCATCCAGCTCATCCCAAAACCTGTCTTTCTCGCTCTCACTCCTGTCCTCAAACAGTGCATACACTACAATCACCACCACTTTCACCTTTTCAGACTTGAACTTGACATACATATACCTCGTGCTGACACATTTGTAGTCTCTGATTCCACTCTGCCACACCTCAAACAAAGCAACTCCTTCCTTTCATCTTCCCTGCCCATTCATGCCCGATCTTACACATTTCACACCCTTTCATCTTTGTTTCACACAATGCCATCACAGCATATCTCGCACTGTTGAGCACATTCACCACTTCCACCTTCTTGGTCTCCTCATTCACACCTCTCACATTCCACATAGCCATGCGAATCTGCCCATTTGGTTGGGGCCCTGGGCAGGTATTGGGCCCTCCGAGGCTCTGTGAAACAACTGCCATTATTAAGTGGTTTTGGATAGGGGAATCTGGGGGACACTTAACCCAGCCAAAAACCCCGGTTATGAGGTTACCACCCAGCGTAGTAAATGGTTTACTGGGTACAGGAAACCATTTGGCTTGTCACTCACTGTAGAGATCATAAGACATCCCTACACTGAGTGAGTGGATGATGGGCACCCCCATCCACCACATAATAGTAATACTAGCATTTATTATACAATAAACTGAAATGTAAATGTAATTATAGCCTTTATAGTAGACTCAAGGTTAAAGAGAAAGACAAGAGTGTTCAAGAGATTATTAAAGGGGAAGGAAATGAATGAGCAGCTTTGGTTTGGTGGTGGTAAGATAATTAACCTTTCCAAGGGTCAATGGTAAACTCAGGGATGATGCGATATGCATGGTGTGAAAGGTGTACATCAACATCATCTTCAACCAAGTAGACTATTTCCTGGTCAAGAGGGCTTATAGGAGGTTGGTGAGGGTTAAATTTATAAGGAGTGAGGAGTGTGTGCAGCAACACAGATTACTGATACCGGTACAGTATTTGATAATGGTGCCTAAGGAGCAGATGATGAAGAAGAGGACCTAGGAGGAAAATATGGAAACTAAAAAAACAAGCAGTAAAGGATACCTTCTGTTGTGAAATGAGTAGAATGGTGTCTGAACAGGGAGCTGTTGACAGAAAGTGTTAATGAACAATACAGGGTCTCTCAAGAACAATCTTCAGAGAGTTACTGATTCAGTGTGTGGATGGACAAGGGTCTCCACCCCAAGACAAAGGTGGGGTTGAGGATGTAGAATCTGTTGTTAAACAGAAAAGAAGGCATTTTGGAGAATGGAAAAATGATGGTAACAAAGAGGAGAACTTGGCTTCGAGGCATAGGGCTGGAAAAGAGGTATACAGGGCAAAATCGAATTTCTGAAACTTTTACTGGATAACCTAAATAGCAGTGAAAGAAAGAGTTTTACATTTATTGTGGCAAACCAGATGAAGAGGGGAAGCAGGGATATCATAGGTGAGTAGTTGTGAAGAATGATGGAGAACGGGTAGTGGTGAACAGTGAGGATATTAAAGACGCTTGGAGAGAGTATTATAACCGGTTGCTGAATGAGGTGTTTGCCTTGATGTGTGAAGGAATGAAGTCAGTGGATCCACTGTTTGCCCCTTGGTCTTTGATTGATGCTGCTACAGTGAGTAGGACAATAGGCTGAATGCAGTTGGGGAAGGCAGGTGGTGTGTCTTGGTTAACAGCTGAAATGCTGAAGGCCTTGAAGGAAAAGGAGTGAGGTTAGTTACTGATTTCATGAATACGATTATATTTGAGTGTGTTGCCCTGGATGCCTGGCTGCAGAGCGTGATTGTAAATGTGTACAAGGGGTAGGGTGATGCCCAGGAAAGAGGAGATTATAAAGGCATAAAATTTTTGGACCAGATAATGAAAGTAATGGAGAGAGATCTAGAAGTTATGATTAGAGAAGAGTAAATACAGGTGTTGTTAAGATGCAGTTTGGGTTTATGCCAAGTAACAGGACCACTGATGCCATATTCATTGTTGACAGCTTGAGAAAATATATATAGAAAAGAAAAGGGATCTGTACTTTGTTTTTGAATACTTAGAGAAGACCTTCGACAGAGGCCTTTGGGAGGTGGTGAAGTGAGCAATGAGAATGCCCAGGATCAAGGAGTGCCTGGTTAAAGTGATTATGGTTATGTATGTGGGTGCTTGCACCCAGGTGACAGTGAATGGAGATTTGAGTGATGAGTTTTCTGTGAATGATGGTGTGCATCAGAGGTCATTCTTGAGTCCCATATTATCATGGTGCTTGAAGCCCTCTTGCGTGACAAAGTAGTCTCCCATGGGAGATGTATGCCGATGGTTTGGTGTTGATTGCAGGAAATCAGAGGGAGACGAAGGAAAGATTTAGGAAGTGGAGAGATGTTGTAGGGCACAAGGGCTTGAAAGTAGATGCTGATAAACAAAGTTGATGGTATCTAGGGTTGGTGACAATGCTGTCAAAGAATAGGGAGAGTGGCCATGTGCACTTTGTCACAAGGGTGTGGGAAGTAATTCCATCTTGTTCAGTGTTTGTGATAAGTGGATGCTGAAGAGATGTGGTGTTAGAGGTAGACTGGGAGATAATGCTGATTTTGTGTGTGTGGTGTGTCAGAAAGAGCATGTGGAGATTCTCGGGGTGAAAGGATTGATCTTGGTGGTGAGTCTCTTGAGTGTGTGAAAGAGTTTCATTTGGGAGACATGTTACACGCTGGAGGTGGGGCTGGAGCTACCTTTGTGGCAAGAGTGAGGAGTGGTTGTAAGAACTTCAGGGAACTATTTCCTCTTCTAACATTGAGAGGGCTCTTTCTCAGTGCTAAAGACTCTTTGTATGCAGGATGTGTTAGGATTGTAATGCTGTATGGTAGTGAGACCTGGGCAGTAAAGGAAGAGAATATTCGTAGGCTCAAATGCACAGAAATGACAGTGATTTGGTGGATGTGCAGCGCCCATGAATGCGAGGCCTGGAAGGGCTAGGTTTATGATGGAAGAGTTGTGAGGAAGGATGGGACTAGAGTGTACTGGTGTTGTGATGAGGAGATGTAGGTTGATATGTTTGGGCATGTGAAGAGGGTGGGGGATGACAGTTGGGTGCAGATAGCGAGAAGCTTGAATGTTGGGGGTGGGTTTGTTAGAGGCAGACTGAAAAAGACCTGGGACATGGTCAGAGAGTGTGACCTCAGGTATGAGGCACTAAATAGGGAGGCCGCCGGAAATCGAGAAGCATAGAGAGCTGCCATTAAGTGACCAAGGTTGATACACACAAGGTTGTTGGAGCCCTTATAAATAAAACGAAACAAGGATCATTCACCTTATTTATAGTTCATAGTTAGGTGGGGGCACTTACCATCCACTCACTTGATGTAGTGCTGCTCTCACGTGACTGCCCTTTCCTCTCTTCCTTCTTTCCTCCCTTCCTCTTGTTTTTTTTTTTCCCCAGGTGACTCTACACTGAGTGACTAGCCAAATGGTTTCCTGTACACAAGGAAACCATTTACTACACTGGGTGCTAACCATATAACCATATTTTGGCACCTGGTGGTTTAGTGGGTAATGAAGGTGCTCCAATCAGATTGCACTTGGGCAGGTTTATATCCAAGGGGTAGTTGGGGTTTATTGCTCACGAATGCCAGTCAGGGATGAGTGAGGCTAGCCACTCTCATCTTAAATGTCAGGACCAGGACCAACTTGCCTAGCCCAGGGCTCCTATAGTACTCATGGGATAACACAGGATTACATGATGATTGAATGAATGAATGAGTTCATTTTGTTGCATTTATAAAGGCTCCAGCATGCTTGCATTTTATTTTTTTCTCTCTCACAAGAAGGAACCATATGCCATGAGTTTTTTTTTTTTTTTTTTACAACAGTGGGAAAAAAAAAAACAATCCATTTATAAAGGCTCCAGCATGCTTGCATTTTTTTTTTTCTCACAAGAAGGAACCATATGCCATGACCTTTTTTTTTTTTTTTTTTTAAAACGGGGAAAAAAAAAAAAAAAAGCAATCCATACACCAGATCACTGGTGTCCTCCATTAATGATATATCAGTAACAGTTGGACTTGAACAGCTGTTGCAGGTTGAAGTTTGGAGGGAAACAACTCTGGGGATGCGAGTTCCAGAGAGATGCAGTTGAGGGAATAAAAGAATTCTGATAGGCAGAAGTTCTGCAATATGGCTGTGTGATATTCCAGTCATGAGCGCTGCCAGATGCCCCTGTAGCACGAGGGAAGGCATGAAGAGGTGGCAAAATGGACACAACTTCGTCTGAGCAGTTGCAGTAAAAATATAGTATCTGTAAAATAATGCAAGGGAGGCAACATTCCTTCTTACTTGCAGGGGAGATAGTTTATTTGTAATAGTAGGGTTATTAATAATTCCAACAGCTTTGTTCTGAATTTTGTTTAGTTTTAATGCAGCCTCTCCACATCCATTCCACAAGGGTGAGCAATATTCAAGCTGAGAGCACACATGACTCTTATAAATTACAGCTAACTGCTTGTCAGTGAAGAAGTTACGGACTCTGTACAGTAATCCAAGTTTCCCCCTAAGAAAGAACAAAAACAAGATAAAAGAGCCAAATTCAAGATCTGTTTATTCGAGACAGTTGGAAATTCAGACAGAGGGAGACAGTTCCAAAGTTGACTTTTTTCATACACGAGGGACGGGGAGTAACAGTTGACGCTTGCATTAGAGATTTGGACAAAAAAGGGATGAGAGTTTGGTGCTAGACCGGGATCACCGAGATATCAAGGCCTCTAACTTCCCTTGTGACGTCACCATGACTGGGGAACCTGCGGGGCGCAGCAAGCCTCACAATCCTCACTCACTTGTAGAATTTTGTTTCTTTCTCTCTCTCTCTCTCTCTGATAAACCCTGCCTAGCAAATCCCGCTATACAACTTTATCAAGTGGCTCTACATTATGCTGACATACATAGGATGAAAGGGAACATTATGAATTAGGTTACTTCAGTACTGTAATTTTATTGCTACTGTTGCGAAAGGAGTAATTTGTGCGTTCTTTCACCGAAAAGGGCATGAACATCGCTATTATGTAACAAAAAGTTAATGCTAAACTGAAACCTTCTACAAGTCATACAGAATGGTGTCCTTTACGTCTGATTTGTGATCAGAATCTACTTTTCTGAAGTCTTAGCTTATGTTTATGTTTACTCACTATTACAGAAAACTATCTGTCTATCTATTGCCAGACGCCAGTCCCGTAAAGGGTGGCCATTTGACTTTGAGTTATTTGTTTTACAGGGAGGGGCACTAACCCTCCACCAACCCACTTGTTGACATGTAGGGAGCACGTATGGTTTGGTTATATGGTTACCACCCAGCATTGTAAATGGTTTCTTGGCTTACAGGAAACCATTTGGCTTGTCACTCAGTGTAAAGCCACCTGTAAAGGAAAGAAAGGCAATAAGAAGTGACGGAAAAGGTGGGAGAAGTAGGAAGAGAGGAAGGCTGGCACAGAAAAAGAATGATAAAGGCTAAGGAAGAATTACTCGTAGGCAGCACTACATCAAGTGAGTGGATGATGGTCGCCACCACCTACCTGTGTTTAAATATTTAGGGTAACTCGTGTATTTGGATACTCCTCCAGTTTAAAGAGGAAAACGATAGATGTATAATTACCATACGTTAGGTATTGCTCAAGTCTATTATTCAAGAAAATTAAAATAACAACACAAAGAAACTACAGAAATGTCTAAATTAATCAAGGTGAAATATTCTGAAGCACTTTTTTCAAACTTGTCGTCCTATAATTTCCTATAATTTCCGACTTTTTAAGGAATACGCTCCTAAGGCTAAAATTTCCATGTAGTTGCTGCAACGTCTAATGTATCAGTTCAAAAGAAATGGGTTTGATTACAGTATACAGCAAATTATTCACAGCATCCTCACTCAAGGAGTTTGAATTTGAATTGAAAAGCTAGCACCAAGCCAAAACAATGACTATATGGCACTAAGGTATAAGAGAGTTAAGTGGGAAATTAAATTTAATGTACTATGTACAAAAGTGAAAGGAATTTGACATTGTTCAAAAGAGAGACAGAGCAAAAGTGAGAGGAATTTAACAGTGTTCAAAAGAGACAGAAGCCTCCCAATAATGTTCCCTCTCACCTGCAATCGAGCCTAGTTTATCCACCTTATATGGCTATATTTATGAAAGTTCATAGTTTCTATCTGTACAGGACTATCTGTCTATCTATCTATTGCCAGACGCCTCAATCCCGAACGGGGTGGCCACAAACAAATCGCCTCCATGTCACTCTGTCCCCTGCCATTTCACTACCACGCTTCCAACTCACACCCCCCTCTATCATATACCTCTCCACTCCATCCCTCCATCTCATCCTCGGCCTCCCCCTCCCTCTCGCCCCTTCCACCTCACTCACATACACTCTCCTCGTCAATCTTTCACTCTCCATCCTCTCCACATGCCCAAACCACCTTAACGTGTTTCTAGTCACTTCCTCATTTGTTAGTCTGTCTCTCCATGTGACTCCACATGCTCCTCTCAAATAACTCATTTCCACTGCTCTCACTCTTGACTTCTGTCCTTCCAACAGGGTCCAAGCTTCACTTCCATATGTCAGAGTTGGTATCACAGTACTGTCATGTAACAACTTTTTCACTTCCATGCTCACCTCCCTGTTTCTTATCACTGCTTTCAACGAACCAGCAACCTTCCTTCCCTGCTGCACCCTTTCGAGCACTTCACCCTCCAGACTACCATCCTTACTCATCACACTGCCCAAGTACTTAAATTCACTCGCATTCTCCATATCCTTCCCATCCAATCTCACTGTACATTCACTGGCTTCACTTCTCTCGAAGACCATCACTTTACTCTTCCCTACATTCACCTTTACATTCTGTTTCTTACACACACTTCCAAACTCATCTACCAAGCCTTGCAGCTCCCCTTCGTCTTCACTCAACAACACAGTATCATCTGCAAACAACAGTACAGGGAGTTTCCACACACTGCCCTCTCTCACTAGGGCCGCTCCAACATCCACTGCCCGACCTTGTATCTCTTTTATAACCCCATCCATATACAGATTGAACAACCATGGAAACCTGACACATCCTTGTTTCAATCCAACCTTCAAATGGAAAGATTCACTCAGTTTGCCATCCACACGCACTGCAGCCTTAGCACCCTCATACATACTCATCACTGCCTTCAACAACTTCCCATCCACTCCATATATTCTTAATACCTTCCACAAACCTTGTCTATCCACCCTGTCATATGATTTCTCCAGATCCATGAAGGCTGCATACAACTTCTTGCCCTTCTCTAGAAACTTTTCCACTAAGGATCTAAGAATGAATATCTGGTCTACACAACCTCTTCCCTTCCTAAAACCTCCTTGTTCTTCTCCAACTAATTCCTCAGTAATTTCCCTAACTCTGAGGGAAAATCACCCAGGGGGTTTAGGGTGGGTTCGTGGAATGTGGGAAGTTTGAGGGGAAGAGCGGGGGAAGTTGTTGAGGCATTTAGTAGGAGGTGGATGGATGTGGCTTGTTTGCAGGAAGTCCGGTACAGGGGTGGATCAGCCAGAAAGATTGCTGGAAAGGATTGCTGCTATAAGCTGTTTTGGCAGGGGGGAACTGACGGATATGGGGGTGTGGGTGTGTTGGTTGCGGAGAAATGGGTGGAGTATGTTATGAATGTCGTGAGAGTAAGTGATAGGATAATTGTAGTGAAAATTTTGATCGGACGGGTGATGATTTCAGTTATATCAGCATATGCTCCACAGGTAGGATTGGATGACGCAGAGAAGGATAGATTTTGGGATGATTTAATACGTGTAGTAAGTGGTATGGATGATGATGAGGTAGTGGTTCTGGGAGGGGATTTAAATGGTCATGTTGGTGAAGCATCTCAAGGTTATGAAGGAGTCCATGGAGGATGTGCATATGGTGTGAGAAATGCGGAAGGGGAAAGAATACTCGAGTTTGGGGAGGCTATGGACATGATTGTGTGCAACACACATTTTAGAAAAAGAGTGAGTAGATTGATTACGTATGAGTCCGGGGGAAATAGTAGTCAGATAGATTATTTTCTGGTCAGGAGAGTTGATAGGAGATTAGTGAGGGATGTTAAAGTTGTAGGAAGCGAGGAGTGTGTGCAGCAGCACAAACTGTTGATTTGTGACATGGTGCTTAAGGAATGAATGATGAGAAGGAGGACATATGTACCTAGGAGGAAAATATGGAAGCTGGGAAACCAATCAGTAAGGGATGCCTTTTATAGTGAGATGAGGAGAGTGGTGGCTGAACAGGAAGCCGTAGATAGAGACGTTAATGAACAGTATAGAGCCCTTAAGAACAACCTCTTGAGAGTTACCGATGCAATATGCGGTTGGACAAGAGGCCCACCAAGACATAAAGTAACTTGGTGGTGGGATGAGGGTGTAGAAGCTGCAGTTAAGGAGAAAAGAAGGCTTTTTCGGGAATGGAAGAAGGGTGGTAACAGGGAGGAGTACTTGGCTGCCAAGCGCAGGGCTAGAAGAGAGGTATACAGGGCGAAGTCTGAGTCACAGAGACTTTTACTTGATAATCTAAATCATG
>JAGKTI010004481.1:10090-26176 GCA_018397915.1 Birgus latro
TTCCAGCAAGAAGGAAAGGTACAAGTTGAGAGACAAAGGCGAAAGAGTTTACCTAGGCAGGGTGTAAGCACAGAAGCACAGTTTTTGAGGACAACAGGAGGGACTCCATCAGGATACAGAGAATGTGAGTGAATTTAAGTACTTGGGCAGTGTGATGAGTAAGGATGGAAGTCTCGAGGGTGAAGTGCTCGAAAGGGTGCAGCAGGGAAGGAAGGTTGCTGGTTCATTGAAAGCAGTGATAAGAAACAGGGAGGTGAGCATGGAAGTGAAAAAGTTGTTACATGACAGTATTGTGATACCAACTCTGACATATGGAAGTGAAGCTTGGACCCTGTTGGAAGGACAAAAGTCAAGAGTGAGAGCAGTGGAAATGAGTTATTTGAGAAGAGCATGTGGAGTCACATGGAGAGACAGACTAACAAATAAGGAAGTGAAGGAGCGTTGTAGTGTGGTTGAAGACATGATGGAAAGCGTTAGGAGAGACACATTAAGGCGGTGCATGTGAAGAGGATGGAGAGTGAAAGACTGATGAGAAGAGTGTATGTGAGTGAGGTGGAGGGGGCGAGAAGGAGGGGGAGGCCAAGGATGAGATGGAGGGATGGAGTGGAGAGGTATATGAGAGAGGGGGGTGTGAGATGGGAGTGGTAGTGAAATGGCAGGGGACAGAATGACATGGAAGCGATTTGTTTGTGGCCACCCCGTGTGGGATTAAGGCGTCTGGCAATAGATAGATAGATAGGTAGTAAACAGTCATATAGTACTCATATCTTTCTTACACTATTTCCCATTGCACAGATGTTGTTAAACCAGGAGCCATTCCATGTGGACACCCTTCTTCAAGTTTCTGAGATCTTCCGTTTAGGTGATGACTCAGCAATGGCAGCACAGCTGATCGAAAGAGCCCTCTTTGTCCTAGAGTCCTCTGCACACCCATTGTTTAATATAGCCACTGGCTCCTGCCGGCTTCTCTACCGCCAGCAAGAAAACAGGTACAGTACAGTAATGTCACAAATGTCTTCACAGGTATTTGTATTAGTGACTTAGCTACATATTATTTCTGTACCATACCATGTTTTGTACAGTAATGTCATTACCCGAGTACCGTAGGTCCAGCTTGCATGGTTCTGACTTGCTACCTGGCAAGAGCCTTGACCCAAATCCATCCATCTTGCGTGAAATTTACTCATCTTGTGCAGGTGTATCTGGACTGAAAAACTTAAGAAACCTTAAAAACCTTTAGTGTTTGACAGGTTTTTACCTTATTTCTCCAGCATTTATGACAATTTCCTGTAGTTAAGCAGTATAACAGTAAACCAACAAAAGCAAAACATCTGAAATACAGTGTGACCTCACTACAACGGACTTCAGTAGACTGGAATTTGCTTTTTTCGGAGTCAAGTAGCCGACCGGAATTATTTCTTATATATCAGGAAACCTCCGAAAAAGCTAAAAGCGGTCTGGACTGCCTAACCTCAGGGTGGGGCGGCCATATTGTCTGCGCAGTTTGTGTGTTCGAGCATTAGTTGGTGGTGGGCTGGCAGCGTCACTATTGTTCAAAGTATACAGTACAGTACAGTAATTCCTGTAAGACCCGAACGCCCAAGTCCCTGACATTTTTGGCTGGGGCCTTCGGAACCCCAAAATGCCCCCCAAATGCAAAAAATCTGGAAAAAATTTGAAATTTTTTTAACCTCAACTTTGAACTTGGCTCACGACACTGACCATCTGTGTTTGGACCCGTAGATAGTGGTCCCCTGCTTCCCTCCCCTCCCCAGTTACCACTTAACTACCACTGGGGGTAGGTGCTCCGTGCAATGGCTGCCACACATGCTCATTTTTGTGAATACACAGTGAATAAACTGCAATACCTCGCCACTAGACCACATGGGAATTTACCGTGTTGTGCAATGTTAAGAAATTAGAAATCGGAGTGTAAACGATTAAGTGCAGCACAACATTGGAGGTGGTTCAATCTCCCTAACGGACGGTCGTGTTGTAAGTACCCTGGATACTGCTAAAAATTTTCCATACTCACCTCCAATTCCTCATTCTCTGATTCCATTTAATTTATTTCATGTTTTCTGTCCCTTTTTGGTGCATATAAGGTCTGAAAAAGGTGATGTTTATGTCCAGTTGGGAGTTTTATTAGGCTGTCAACTGCTAAATATTTTCCCCCGAGGGGAATGGGAATACTGGTGATAGGGAGAGCTGGAGCTCCTGTTTCACTAGCTACCTAATCATCCCCCTTTGCTGACCTTTTCAGTGTGACAGTAACATGGAGAGTAGACCAGCATACTCTCCCAAACATTTCCTCTAACTATCCTGTGCACTACACCACATGCGCTTTACATATTACACAACGTATCCCACTACGTTACAGGGGTTGACGCCAGCAAGGGCATGTGGCCAGAAAACTTTGCCCCCACTACCTAGTGGCGGACTTTGGGGGGAGGCTTGACTGGGGTTCCGCCGGCATAGATCATGGGTCCGGGGCGGGATGGGGCTCGAACCTGTGCTAGAGGGTACAGGGCATTGCGGTTCCCAGGCTGCCGCTTCCTCTCAATAGAGAGGGGCCCGAACCTGGGAGTAGCGCCCCAGGAGGCTGCCCTATCAGTGGGTGTATAATGGCAGGGCAGTTGCAGTGCCAAGCCGCGCTTGGAGGGTGTCCCTGCAGCTATGCTGGCAGGGTGCCCCGAGGCCACTACCACAGCCACTGGTAAGCTGGTGGGCTAGGGGTCCCAGATCCATTGCCTGGACCTGGGTCTGTGCAGTGGGTCGGGCCTTTGGAATGTTTACCCCCCTTTATCTTACCGACTATGAACTACAAAAACAAGCACCAAAGCAAGCCTGAGGACAGCAAATCACCCAGGGGGTTTAGAGTGGGTTCGTGGATTGTGGGAAGTTTGAGAGGAAGAGCAGGGGAAGTCGTTGAGGCTTTCAGTAGGAGGTGGGTGGATGTGGCATGTTTGCAGGAAGTCCGGTACAGGGGTGGATCAGCCAGAAAGATTGTTGGGAAGGATTGCTGCTATAAGTTGTTTTGGAAGGGGGGAACTGACGGATATGGGGGTGTGGGGGTGTTGGTTGCAGAGAAATGGGTGGAATATGTCATGAATGTTATGAGAGTAAGTGATAGGATATTAGTAGTGAAAATTTTGGTCGGGCAGAAATTGGTTTCAGTTATATCGGCATATGCTCCACAGGTAGGTTTGGATGACGCAGAGAAGGATAGATTTTGGGATGATTTAATACGTGTAATGAGTGGTATGGGTGATGATGAGGTAATGGTTCTGGGAGGGGATTTAAATGGTCATGTGGGTGAAGCAGCTCAAGATTATGAAGGAGTCCATGGAGGATGTGCGTATGGTGTGAGGAATGCGGAAGGGAAAGAATACTCAAGTTTGGGGAGGCTATGGACATGATTGTGTGCAACACACATTTTAGGAAAAGAATGAGCTGGTTGACTATGTACGAGTCCGGGGGAAATAGTAGTCAGATAGATTATTTTCTGGTCAGGAGGGTTGATAGGAGATTAGTGAGGGATGTTAAAGTTATAGGAAGCGAGGAGTGTGTGCAGCAGCACAAACTGTTGATTTGTGACATGGTGCTTAAGGAACGAGTGATGAGAAGGAGGACATATGTACCTAGGAGGAAAATATGGAAGCTGGGAAACCAATCAGTAAGGGATGCCTTTTATAGTGAGATGAGGAGAGTGGTGGCTGAACAGGAAGCTGTAGATAGAGGCATTAATGAACAGTATAGAGCCCTTAAGAACAACCTCTTGGGAGTTACCGATGCAATATGCGGTTGGACAAGAGGCCCACCAAGACATAAAGTAACTTGGTGGTGGGACGAGGGTGTAGAAGCTGCAGTTAAGGAGAAAAGAAGGCTTTTCCGGGAATGGAAGAATGGTGGTAACAGGGGGGAGTACTTGGCTGCCAAGCGCAGGGCTAGAAGAGAGGTATACAGGTCGAAGTCTGAGTCACAGAGACTTTTACTTGATAATCTAAATCATGGAGAAAGGAAAAATATGATTTTTAGTGTGGCAAATCAGGTGAAGAGGGATAATCGGGACATTGTAGGTGAGCAGTGTGTGAAGAATGATGATGGAGGGGTAGTGGTGAACAGTGAGGATATTAAAGATGCATGGAGAGAGCATTATAGCCGATTGTTGAATGAGGAGTTTGATTGGGATAGAGAAGGTTTGGAGCCCGCTGATCCAGTGTTTGGCCCTCGGCCTTTGATTGACGTTGCTACTGTGAGTCAGGCAATAGACAGGATACGGGTGGGGAAGGCGGCAGGTGTGTCTGGGTTGACTGCCGAAATGTTGAAGGCCTCAGGAGATACTGGGGTGAGGTTAGTCACTGACCTGATAAATAGGATTATATATGAGTGTGTTGTCCCAGATGATTGGCTGAGGAGTGTAATTGTAAATGTGTACAAGGGAAAGGGTGATGCCCTGGAAAGGGGAAATTACAGAGGTATAAAGCTCTTAGATCAGATAATGAAAGTAATGGAGAGAGTTCTAGAAGGTATGATTAGAGAAAGAGTGAATATCGATGAGAGGCAGTTTGGGTTTATGCCAGGCAGGGGGACTACTGATTCCATATTCATTGTTTGACAGCTTCAGGAAAAATATACTGGAAAGATAAGGGAATTGTATTTTGTTTTTGTTGATTTGGAAAAGGCCTTTGACAGAGTCCCTAGAGAGGTGGTGAAGTGGGCAATGAGAAAGCTAGGGTTGGAAGAGTGGCTGGTTAGGGTGGTTATGGCCATGTACGTGGGTGCTCACACTCAGGTAAGGGTGAATGGAGCTTTGAGTGATGAGTTTCCCGTGAATGTTGGTGTGCATCAGGGGTCAGTTTTGAGTCCCTTGTTGTTTATCATGGTGCTTGAAGCCCTCTCACGTGACTTCAGAGATGGATTCCCGTGGGAGATATTGTATGCTGATGATTTGGTGTTGATTGTGGAGAATGAAAAGGAGGCGGAGGAAAGATTTAAGAAGTGGAGAGATGGTATGGGGTACAAGGGCTTAAGGGTAAATGCAGATAAAACAAAAGCGATGATATCTAGGGATGGTGGCGGTACAATCAGAGGAGAGGGAGAGTGGCCATGTGCAGTTTGCCACAAGGGTGTGGGAAGTAATTCCATCTTGTGTAGTGTTTGTGATAAATGGGTGCACAAGAGATGTAGTGGTATTAGAGGTAGACTGCGAGATGATGCTGATTTCATGTGTGCGGCGTGTCGGGGAGAGCAGGTGGAGATTGTTAGGCGTGAGAGGGTTGAACTTGCAGGTGAGTCTCTTGAGTGTGTGGAGGAGTTTCGTTATTTGGGAGACATGTTATGTGCCGGAGGTGGGGCTGGAGTTAGCTCGGTTGCTAGGGTGAGAAGTGGTTGGAAGAAGTTCAGGGAGCTGTTGCCTCTCCTGATATTGAGAGGACTCTCCTTACGTGCTAAAGGGGTCTTTGTATGCAGCATGTGTTAGGAGTGTGATGCTGTTTGGTAGTGAGACCTGGGCAGTAAAGGAAGAGGATATTCGCAGGTTTAAATGTACAGAAATGACAATGATTAGGTGGATGTGCAGTGCGTCCCTGTGTGCAAGGCCTGGGGGGCTGGGTTTACGATGGAAGAGTTGAGAGGTAGGGTGGGACTGGAGTGTATTGGTGTTGTGATGAGGAGATGTAGGCTCAGGTGGTTTGGACATGTGGAGAGAATGGGGGATGATAATTGGGTACAGAGGGTGAGAGGTGTTAATATTGGGGGAGGGGTTGGGAGGTGTAGACCGAGAAAGACATGGGACGAGGTCATTAAGTGTGACTTAAGGGTTAAGGGACTGAACAGGGAGGCTGCCAGGGATCGAGCAGCGTGGAGAGCCGCCATTAGGTGACCAAGGCCGACGCATGCAAGCATGTTGGAGCCTTCAAAAACGAAATGAAACGAAACCTGTAATTCCTCATTTTCTGATTCCATTTCATTTGTTTCATGCTTTCTGTCCCTCATTGGTGTGTACAGGGTCTGAAAAAGGTGATGCTTGTGTCCAGTTGGGAGTTTTATTAGGCTATCAACTGCTAAATATTTTCCATACTCACCTGTAATTCCTCATTAACTGGTTCCTTTTCATTTATTTCATGTTTTGTGTCCCTTATTTGTGTGAATAGGGTCTTAAATAGTGTGTGAATAGGGTGTTAAATAGGTGCTGTGCATGTATAGTAGGGAGTTAGGTAGGTGGTTTTCTGAGTTAGGGTGGGTTAGGGTCCATAAGTACTTGTCCAGAAGCCTCAGGTCTAATTCCAGACAAACCCAAGTTTCAGACATGCCTTTGTCCGTATTACATTGGATATTGGAAGGATTATTGTATTTGATAAGTGTTTAAAACTAAGTTATACCAATAAAGTTCTTTCAAAATTCTAAAAAATTAGAAAAGAGGTCTGCATTAACATTAATATTAAGACATCAAGCTTTAATCACACGGCAAGCGGTTTGTGTGTTCATGCGTCGGTTCGTGGCGTGCTGGTGGCGTCACTGTTATTCCCCCATGCTTTGCCTCAGTCATCTCATATAATTTCCCCCCACATCATTTCCCCAAAGTCCCCAATATACTGCTCGACGGTGGCGAGTGGTAAATGAAATACGCGGACAGAGTGAACATATTTGTTAGTAAGATCGTAAAAATTAAGGTGTATAAAGTGTACAGTACAGTATTTGAAAAATGCTTAAAATTAAGTACACCACATGGCATGCAAGGTAAAAGCTACACCTCCAATTCCCATCCATGATTCAGCTCCTGCCAGTGAAGACAGTCAGGATGATGATTCACTGTTCCTTGACAATGACCCTGAAGATAATGTGTAATGATTCTGAAAGATTTGCTCAGAAGGATCCTTCATTAGGTGATGAATGATGATAACCACCCGGCAAGATGGTGGGGTAGAGAATGGTGAGCCAAGTGAGTCGGAATGGTTACGTAAGAAAATATTGTTTTGTTTTTAATTATGAGTTTTATTGTGTCCTGGCCTTGCTTAAATTTTACTGTGTTATGCAATAGATTATTTCTAGTGGAATTTGAGAAGAAATAAGAGGCGAATGAGATATTGCCACGAGCCAGAAGGAACTGGTGGAGGTGAAGCAGGATGGTGGCCATGATGCTTTTAATGAATGAAAATATCTTATTTTGTGTGTTACATATGGCCGTTATCAAGTCAAAACCTTGCTAAAATTAAACTGTTTTCTGCAGTGAATTATTTTTAGTGGCATTTTAGAAAAGCTAAGAGGCAAAAGGGATATTGCCCTGAGTTAGAAGGAAATGGTGGAGTGAAGAAGGATTGTGGCCATAATGCTTTTCATGTATGAAAATATCTTAGCAGGGGGAAGTCCATATGTCGCTTTTTTCGGAATGGCTTGGGCCCCAGTTAGTCCGTTCTAATGAGGTTTTACTGTAATATAACAATAACAATCCATGTGTCCGAGGTTGGGTGTCTGCTGCATTTACAAAACCATTTCAGTAATAGCAGTGTTTTGTGATGCCACACAAGCCTATTCATCACTCTTTTCTGCTGCATCCAAAGTGTGGGCCATTGTTTAATTTTTTTATGCATATTCCTATCAAGTGAATAGGTATTTTTGTCTTACCTATGGTATCCAGAGTGTGGGCCATAGTGTAATTTGTTTTATGCATGTACAGTACCTATCAAACGAATAGGTATTTTTGTCTTACCTAATATAAAAAACTATTGGGTACCATAATGCATTCTTGAGAAAAATCACTCCAGTGACAAATGTTTCATGTTGCCACAGGAGCCTGTTCATCGCCCTGTTCCGTCACATCCTAAACGTGGGTCAGAAGGGCTGTTATCGCACAGCCCTCGAATTATGTAAATTGCTCCTCAACCTCTCTCCAGATGATGATCCCTTGGCTGTCTCCCTTATGATTGACTTCTATGCACTCAGAGCTCAGGAGTATGGCTGGCTGGTGGCTCTGTATGATCTTTATGAACCCTCCAAAAACCTCTCAATGGTTAGTTGTGAGTTTCTTAGTTCAGAATGATCATGTACAGTCTTCGTGAACCCTCTGAAAAGATGTCAGTGTCTTGTGTTGAGTTTGTGTTACTACAGAATGTGCTTATACAATCATTGGAACTCTCCAGAAATCTCTCATTACCTTGCATTTTAGATTTTATTAAAAAAGAAAATCCTTGTACCATCTGATATGATCTCTCTTAACATCTCAGTGGTTAGTGTTTGAGTTTTGTTGGTACAGATTTTTTTTTTTTTTTCCCCAGGAGTACAGATGGCATGTGGCATTGTATGATCTTTACAGGTCCACCAAAAATCTCAAGTGGTTGGTGTTTGAATATTTGTTAGTATAGAAAGCTTTTTTATCTCCCTACTTATTTAACATTCTTTTTTGCTATTAATTTCAAACTATCCATTTGTTTTTTGTATACTTCCCTTCCTCTCTCCTATCTTGTTCATATATTCTTGTAGCTACTGTATTGTTAAATGTTATCCATGCATCCAGCTGTCTCGTGCATAGTGAGTTCTCTCAGGATGACCATAACATCAATTTTTTAATTTATTTATTTATTTTTTACTCCAACAGCTGCCCAGTTTTGCATTTTCGGTTCCCTTGGCACTATTTCACCTGAGCTGTGGAGAGCAGTCACAGCAGCAGCAGCAGTCAGGGCGGGACAAGCGGGATTCCAATAAGGTGGCAGCACTGGTAGGTTCACTGTTGTGGGGTTGTCGGCCAGATCAAGTACCATAGAGGTAAATGAAATAGGATTATAGCTGTCTATTAATTTTTAGTGGTAAATTAATTTTTAGTGGTAAGTCAGTAATTTTCAGTATTTTTTTTTTTCTAATGCAAGTAAAAACGAACCAACGGCCATGGGCCCACATACTGTTCCTTCCAAGAAAAAACAAAAACAATATGAAAGAGAGCCAAATTCAAGATCCGTTCATTTTGAGATGCCTGGACACACTGTGTTTGAAAGACTGGAGATCATAGAAAGTAGGGACTACAGACAGAGGAAGACAGTTCCAGAGTTGACCAGTTGCATAAATGAAGGACTGGGAGTAATGGTTAACTCTTACATTAGAGAGTCGGACAGAAAAGTCTATGAGAGTTTGTTGCTAGACGGGTGCTACATGCCCGTTGTAGAGGTGGAGAGATGCAAGCAGGTAGCTCAGAGGAACAGCGACTGTTGAAGTAGCGATAGAAAAGATGCAACAGTGCAGCGAAGAGACAGAGGTTGAAGGGAATGGAGGGTTAATGAGACGAAAAGCCTTTGACTCCACCCTATTGAGAAGAGCTGCATGTGGGGAGCCTCCCCACACATGAGAGTTGTACTCCACACGGGCGAATAAAACCCGTGTACAAAGTCAACAACTGCAGGCCTGAAAGTCTACATTTTATCTTACCAGCCACTGGCAAGTACCTAAAAAATTTTACCAGCCAAGAAAAATTTGTACTAGCCAGAGGAAAATTAACAAATAATTTGTAGCCCAGGGGGTAGGGGGGTTTTTCAAGAATTCTCCCCCAGAATCCCTGCTTATCGTAAGAGGCGACTAAAAGGGTTGGTGGTGGGTTAGTGCCCCACCCCGTAAAACAACTACTATCTATCTATCTATATACCTAGGCTGCTTCCCCCAAGAAAAGGGAGGTAGCCGAGACAGGTCAACACTACCAATTTACTCATCCACTCATACACAAAGGGGAGAAGGGATAGATCCTCTCCACACCACACCGCACGAGGGTCAACCACGCAGTGCAGTCAGTGACATCTGCAGCAGGGCCCGACAGCAAAGCTGGTTTACCCCTGCCACATCATAATGTATCCAGCCCCTTACCTGCAACTGACCTGATCAGCTGATCAGACAAAATGCAGGAGAATATCTTCTCAGGTCTGCATCATCATTTATTCATTCACAATTTCTCTCCATTCATTTCTATCACGCACAGCCACTCTTCCTTGCTCAACAGACAACCCTCTCGCATCCAACGCTCTCTTCACACTGTCCATCCATCCTATTCGTGGTCTTCCTCTCAGCCTTACACCTCTCACATCAGATCTAGTTATCTTTTCACCAATCGCTCATTATCCATTCTCTCCATATGCCCAAACCATCGCAACACCCTCTGTTCAACTCGATCGGCCATCTCCCGAACAATTCCAGTTCTCCTTCACACTTCATCATTTCTCACTCGATCCATACGCGTCACTCCACACATACTCCTCAGACACCTAATCTCCATTACATTCAAACTTTTCCTCTCTGCTACACCCATATTCCATGTTTGAGCCCCATATAATGTAGTCGGTACAACAACACCTTCATACAGCCTTCTCTTTACATCCATTCTGAGTGAACGACATCCAAACACTTTTTTCATTCCTCCCAGCACCTTTCCAACTTCATTTCTGCATCTATTCTTCCATCCGCAGCAACATGGGACCCGAAATACTTAAAACACTCAACCTCCTCAAGCAACTCACCATTCAAAACTATATTCATCCTCCTACCTTCTACCAACCTCGTACACTTCATCACTTTACTCTTATTCTCATTTATTTTCAGTTTCCTCCTTTCACACACCCTTCCAAACTCCTCTACCAACTGTCTCAATCTCTCCTCTGAATCAGCCACCAGTGCAGTATCATCCGCAAACAGCAGCTGCTTCAGATTCCACTCTCTACCATCATTCACCAGACTCAGTCCTCCACCGAACACTCTTGCATTGACCTCCCTTACAACACCATCCATATAAATATTAAACAACCAAGGCGACATCACACATCCCTGCCGCAGCCCCACTCTCACGGGAAACCAATCACTCACAGTATTTCCCACTCTTACACACGCTCTACTATTTACATAAAAACTTTTCACTCCTTTTAGTAACCTGCCATCAAGCCCATTCAATCTTAAAACATTCCACAAAGCCTCCCTATCAATTCTATCATATGCTTTCTCTAAATCCATGAATGCCCAAAACACATCCTTACCTTTCGCTAAATACTTTTCACACCTGTCTCACAGCAAACACCTGATCCACACATCCCCTCCCTCTCCTAAAGCCACACTGCTCATCACCAGTCACTCCCTCTGTACCCTCTCTAACTCTCTTAATTAACACTCTACCATACACCTTACCCACCACACTCAACAGACTTATACCTCTAAAGCTAGTACATTCATACTTATCACCCTTACCTTTATACAGTGGGACCACACAAGCACTTGCCCAGTCAATTGGCACCATACCTTGCACAAAGCACACATTCAACAATCTTACTAACCAGTCAACAATAGTCGCTCCACCACATTTCAGGCATTCCACAGCACACCCATCCATACCTGCAGCTTTCCCTGTTTTCATCTGCTTTACTGCCTCTTGCACTTCCTCCATCGTGATCAGAGATTCATTCAACTCTCCCAACACATCTATTCCTTGCACCCTTCCATCTGCCACAATCTCAGCCTCCCTTTCCTCCTCTACATTCAACAATCTTTCAAAGTACTCCGCCCATCTCTTTCTTACTGCATCCATCTCAATTAACATCCTTCCATCCTCTGCTTTTACTCGCTCCTCCTTCCCAGACTCTCCCTTTCGCACCCTTTTCACCTCCTTCCAAAACATTTTCTTATTCTCTTGAAAATTCTCAGTCATCCTCCTACCCCACCTCTCATCTGCTGCCACTTTAGCATCACGCACAACCCTTCTCGCCCTATTCCTCTTTTCCTTATACCTCTCATATGACACCTCATCCTTCCTCTGCAACCACACTTCATATGCATGTCTCTTCTCACCCACAGCCATACTTACTTCCTCGCACCACCATTCACTTCCCTTTCTTACACCACCACCCACTCGTCTCACACCACACACCTCTTCTGCATGCCCCACCACAGCACTTTTAAACAACTGCCATTCCTCCTCCACACTACCACTCTCCTGATCTTTCACTGCGTACCACTGATCTCTCAATTTCTCCTGATACTCTATCATTTTCTCTCTTTTATCTAACTCACTTTCAAAACTTCCCTGCCACACCTAACTCTCCTAGCTCTCACCCATCTCTTACCTACTCTCAACTTTCCCTCCACCAGGTAGTGGTCAGACATACCTCCACCCTCCCCTCTCAAAACTCTCACATCCAACAATCTTCCTATTACATTCCTGGAAACAACCACCTAGTCCATCAATGCTCTGTCAACAACCCTTCCACCCTCCTGTCTCACCCATGTATACTTACTGTATAAATATCTTTCTTCTCAAACAAGGTATTCCCAATCACCATCTCTCGCTCAACACACACACATATCATTCGTTCCCCATTTTCATTTCTTCCAGGCACACCATGCATACCAACTACACCTTCAACTGCTACATTTCTCACTCTAGCATTCAGATCCCCCATCATTACCACATTCATATTCGCTCCAAAGCTCTGCAAACACTCATCAACATCATTCCAGAAAGACTCCTTCTCTTCTTCATCCCTTTCACTACCAGGCCCACATGCACTCACAAAAACCCACAACTCATGTTCAAATTTTGCTTTCACCCACATCAGTCTCGATGACACCTCTTTCCATTCAATCACACACTGCTGTACTTCCGGGCTCACTAACAAGGCCACACCTTCTCTTGCCCTTCCTCTGTCAACACCTGACAATCTTCCATTCACACTTCCAAATGTAGACTCACCTTTCCCTTTCATCTTTGTTTCATTCAAATCTAACACATCCAACTTTCTTCTCACAAACATTCTTCCAATCTCCTCCCTTTTAGCCTCAATCGTACTACAACCATGCACATTCATAGACCCAACCTTCAGGGTACGGGGATAACTCGATCCCCCATCCCTTTCTCTGGCCGTCTCTTTTTAGGAACTAAAAAACAGAGGAGGGGGTCCCTAGTCCCCTCACCCCACCCCTTTTAGTCGCCTTTTACGACATGCAGGGAATATGGTGGCGGAATTCTTCCTAACACAATCTGGCCGCAAAGTAGTAGTACCACCCCATAGTGCATGCACGCCAGATTATGTCCCCCCCCCCCCGCCACAGTAACAAAAAATACGAACAAGAAGCCTCGGACCAGGACTGACCCAAAATTTGACGAAAAGGACCGGACAAAGGACTTGGTAAGGATTGCGACTTGGAATGTAAGGGGTATGAATGATGAGGTGAGAGAGAGAGAGAACGTACAGGTGCTTGAGAGTGCGAAAGTGGATATATGTGGAATAACTGAAACTAAATGGCGAGGTGAGGGTGTGAGAGAATGGGAGTATGGATGGGGTATATGCGCGTGAGTAGGTGAGAATGATAGGGCGAAAGAAGGAGTGTGTATTGCTGTAAGCAACAGATGGAAGGAGAATGTAAGAGAGTATGGATCAGTTGGCTCAAGGACTGTGTAGGTAAGAGTGAAAGTTGGACTACAAATGTGGGCGATTGTGTCTGTGTATGCGCGAACGCAAGATCGTGTAAGTAGAGTGAGAGAAGAGTTCTGGACAAATGTGGAAGCCTGCTTGGAAAAGTTTGAAAGGAATGAGAGAGTGTTTCTGACTGGAGATATGAATGGAAAAGTAGGGAATGTGAAGGTGGACAGAGTGGTTGGTGAGTAGTGTGTGCCTGCAGAGATGGATGAGAATGGCAGTGCTTTAGTGGACATTTGCGCCAGGAGGGGGTTGATGATAGCTAATACCCTCTTCAGGCACAAAATGATCCATAGTTATACGTGGCGAGTGTTGAGAAGGGTGGATGGTGAACTGAATGAAAGGAAGGCAATGATTGACTATGTGTGTGTGGATGAAAGGATGAGAAGATGTGTAATGGATGCAAGAGTATATAGAGGTTGGAGGAGTGGACTTTCTGACCACCACTTGGTGGTGGCCAGAATCAGAATCCAAACAAGATGGAGGAAGAGAAGGACAGGAGGAAGTAGTTCTTACAAGGAGGGTAGAAAAGTTACAAGAGGATAGAATAGAGGCTGAATATAAAAGGGAAGTGGAGGAGCGATTGGGTAAATATAGACTGGAGCAGATGGGGGACGTGGAAGGTGTGTGCAAGATATTCACAGAAGAAATCTGTGCAGCATGTGAGGTGGTGTGTGGGGTGAAGAGAAGACGAAAGGGGGTTCAGGGAACAGCATGGTGGAAGGAAGAGGTGAGAGAGGCTGTGGGATAAAAGAAGAAAGCATATAATGAGTGGATGAGGAACAGGGGCATTGACGAAGCTGAGAGACGGACAAGAGATTTATATGTGGAAAGGAGGAGAGAGGTGAAAAGATTAGTAAGAAGAGAGTGGATGAGGAATTTGAGTGCAAAGTGGAGGGAATGTAAGAAAATGCTCTGGAAAGAGGTAAAGAGAGCTAGACAGGGTGCCAACGAAGTCAGTGGGGGTGTGAAAGATAAAAATGGTAGATACTGGTGGAGAAGGGAGAAAAAGTGAACAGATGGAGAGAACACTTTAACAAATTGTTGAACATAGAGAATGAAAGTAATGCAAGTATAAGTGGCTGGGAAATGGCAGTGAGAAGGAGGGTTGTGAGAAGAAAGGAAGAAATCAGTAGGATGGAAGTGATGGAGGCAATGAAGGAAGTTAAAATGGGGAAAGCCCCAAGAATTGATGGAGTGTGTGGTGAAATGCTGAAGCATGGGGAGAGATAGTAATAGAATGGATGTGGAAGGTGTGCAGATTGGCCTGGGAGGAAGGTAGAGTCCTGGAGGATTGGAAGTCAGATATAATTATTCCTCTGTACAATGGAAAAGGGGAAAAAGAAGTGCGTGGTAATCATAGGGGCATTTGCCTTCTTAGTGTAATAGGAAAAGTAAATGGTAAGATACTTATTGACAGAGTTAGGGAAATAACAGAGGAATTAGTTGGAGAAGAACAGGGAGGTTTTAGGAAGGGAAGAGGTTGTGTAGACCAGATATTCATTCTTTGATCTTTAGTGGAAAAATTTCTAGAGAAGGGAAAGAAGTTGTATGCAGCCTTCATGGATTTGGATAAAGCATATGACAGGGTGGATAGACAAGGATTGTGGAAAGTATTAAGAATATATGGAGTGGATGGGAAGTTGTCGAAGGCAGTGAAGAGTATGTATGAGGGTGCTAAGGCTACAGTGCGTGTGGATGGCAAACTGAGTGAATCTTTCCATTTGAAGGTTGGATTGAAGCAAGGATGTGTCATGTCGCCGTGGTTGTTCAGTCTGTACATGGATGGGGTTATAAAAGAGATACAGGGGCTGGCAGTGGATGTTGGAGCAGCCCTAGTGAGAGAGAGAGCAGTGTTTGGAAACTCCCTGTACTGTTGTTTGCAGATGATACTGTGTTGTTGAGTGAAGATGAAGGGGAGCTGCAAGGCTAGGTAGATGAGTTTGGGAGAGTGTGTAAGAAACAGAATCTAAAGGTTAATGTAGGGAAAAGTAAAGTGATGGTCTTCGAGAGAAGTTAAGCCAGTGAATGTACAGTGAGATTGGATGGGAAGGATATGGAGAATATGAGTGAATTTAAGTACTTGGGCAGTGTGATGAGTAAGGATGGAAGTCTGGAGAGTGAAGTGCTCGAAAGGGTGCAGCAGGTAAGGAAGGTTGCTGGTTCATTGAAAGCAGTGATAAGAAACAGGGAGGTGAGCATGGAAGTGAAAAAGTTGTTACATGACAGTATTTTGATACCAACTCTAACATATGGAAGTGAAGCTTGGACCCTGTTGGAAGGACAGAAGTCAAGAGTGAGAGCAGTGGAAATGAGTTATTTGAGAGGAGCATGTGGAGTCACATGGAGAGACAGACTAACAAATGAGGAAGTGAAGGAGCGTTGTGGTGTGGTTGAGGACATGATGGGAAGCGTTAGGAGAAACATGTTAAGATGATTTGGGCATGTGGAGAGGATGGAGAGTGAAAGACTGATGAGGAGAGTGTATGTGAGTGAGGCGGAGGGGGCGAGAGGGAGGGGGAGGCCGAGGATGAGATGGAGGGATGGAGTGGAGAGGTATATGAGAGAGGGGGGTGTGAGTTGGGAGCGTGGTAGTGAAATGGCAGGGGACAGAGTGACATGGAGGCGATTTGTTTGTGGCCACCCCGTT